>REGL01000341.1:213864-234502 GCA_004194395.1 Aurelia aurita complex sp. Pacific | reverse complement strand
AAAAAACTGCAAAAATCATTTTGTTTACAATTTGGTGACGGAGCAACCGCCATAAATTTAATAACTACTTCAATTAATAAATTTAGATTTTGGCGATGATATTCACTCACAGTTTATTGCCACTGGGGTTGCGATCACTATCCCCTACCAATATACTGAAAAAGCTGAGGCCATAGGAACTATCCCCTCTGTTAGTAATCCTGACCATCTTGACTGGTTTTGCAGCTCCCAGGTCCACTCGCCACCACGCGTGATTATCACTGTTCGTCATACTACATGAATTTTCTTTCCATAAATTCTTTCTGTTACCATCGACTGATCTTGCTGCATCTGCACCAGAATACGTTGAAGACTGGATAGCATCTCTGAATCTTGCCAAATTTCCACGATTTCCTTCAATGAGAGAGTGTTGCTTTACAAGAGGAGATGAAGGACACGGAATAAACTGGTGACTCAATCCTCATAATCGTTACTTCGCTGTTTTCAAGAGAAAACGGCAGATCATTGATGTATATTAGGAATAAAACGGGCCACGGCAGGAACCTTGAGGAACTCCACATTTTATTCCTTCGATATTTGTGGTTACCCCATTCACCCTCCAAAGCTGGAGCCTGTTTTTCAGATCCGAAGAAACCAAGGCCAATCACTCCATACTTTTCTAACTTTAGAAGTAGAATATCGAGATCTACAGTATCAAATGCCTTTTTCAAGTCAACAAGTACTGTAGCAGTGAATCTACCTGTGTTCAAACAATATGATTTAAACAATAGGATTTTCAAATGATAGTGTGTATTTGCAAACGCAAACTCAGAATGATGATTGTATGAAAACTGAATAATGAAACCACGGGCGGTAGGAAACGCTGAATTAAGCAAAAGCTTTACGGGTGATACATCGAGTTATTCCTATCCCAATATATCATTCCATTCGTGATATATCGACTTGTTTTCCTTCTGTGTCTATGTTTCCTGCGAAGGCGCCATTTTAATCCGATTGACAGGACCTCAAGGGCACTAGAGTAATTATGCCACTCAAGTGTGGTAAAATGAAACGGAAAGAGTGGCAGAATTACTCTAGTGCCTTTGAAGTCCTGTCAATCGGATTAAAATGGCGCCTTCGCAGGAAATGTAGACACAGAAGGAAAACAAGTAGATATATCACGAATGGAATGATATATTAGGATAGGAATAACTCGATGTATCACCCGTAAAGCTTTTGCTAAATTCAGCGTTTCCTTCCGCCCGTGATGAAACTAAAGTGAGATTAACTATGATAATTGGCAGTATATTACCTCTTTTCGGTACACGGCTAAAGACTTCAACTTCGCAGAGTGTGAGATAATTTTTCCCTTGTAGCATTACGTATACATAGCGTCCAAAAACTGGTTTCGTACAAGCAAGCTCAACGGTCGATCCTTGTCCAAGTGCACCAAAATGTTGAAGGCATCTATGGGACATAAGGGGATTTGATCAAAATAGTTAAAGAGCGACTGTTGACCGGCATGCTTTGCGATCGTTTGTTTATGTTTTGGTACGGATTTAGACTCGGACTAAGGTAGTCAGTCTAGGTTTTAGACCGCTTGTTACCCTGTGCCTCAATGTTTGCTGCATAAACTGAAGCAGACCGACCGACGGAAAGGATCAGAAGAGAGAAGACAGTGGAAGATATGATTCATGCACTTCGAAAGCAACTCCAATGAAGCCTAGTTCCCATCATCAGGTAGGCAGACACGTAATTTATAACTTCAATGCTGTATGAAGCATCGCTTTCTTGTTTGAGCGGAGTTAGAACGGATGACCCACAAAAACTTCATGAAAAGTACTCCTGTTTCAAAAAAGTACTCCTGTTTGTGTCAAGAGATTCCTTTCGATTTGGATCAAATGCTTAAACGACGCCATTTTTAGGAATTTCGCAACCAAGCAATTTTGCAAAGTCGAATGTACCTATACCATAGACTTACGAGATAGTCCCACTGATCGCAACAACAACAACAACAACAACAACAGTTACAGTAACAGTAACAGTAACAGTAACAGTAACAGTAACATTTCTTTCTATCAGTCTATCAATAGCGATAGACTTGATAGACTTGACTTGACTTGATAACGGGCTATGCTCGAAACGTCGTGCTTATTTCAATTCGCATCAAAGTGCTTATAGTTTACATTATTTACTTGTTTATCAATAGCGATAACTACGAACTTGTAATCAGTCCACCTATACCATTACGGTTCATAAAAACGCAAGAAAATCATGAAAATTGCCTGGTTTTTCGGTTTTCAAGTAGGATTTGAATCATTCAAATTAGTCAAGTATTCTTGGTTTTAAAGACCCATTGCTAACCATGATCCTTTGTGGCGCCAAAGTTGACTTTCGTATTATCTAAAAGTCATTTTTGGCCTAAATTCGCTTTGTTTTGCTTTTCTTTCTGCGCACAAAGGGCCATGGTTGACAATGGGGGCTTTTTAATGGGGGAGCTCTTTCTGGCTCATCCTCAATGGTGGTTGAGTGAAACAAATGTCTCCAAAAAATTCACAAACCGTCCCTAAAAATACTTTCACTATTAGACCCCTTAGTTTCCAAAGGCACTCACATTTTGGAACCTGTTGGTGTTCCATCAAAGTTACTGACTCTGATGTCAAAATTACTAAGTCTGTTTCCATAGCTTGATCCTCTGTTAGTTATCCTCACCATGGCAACTTTCATTTCTTTACCAAGGTCAACCCTCCACCAAGCGTGTTGTTGTGTGTTCGTAAGGGTACACGACGCACCACCCCATTGTGGATTTCTGTTCCCATCNGGTTTTCAAGTAGGATTTGAATCATTCAAATTAGTCAAGTGTTCTTGGTTTTAAAGACCCATTGCTAACCATGATCCTTTGTGGCGCCAAAGTTGACTTTCGTATTATCTAAAAGTCATTTTTGGCCTAAATTCGCTTTGTTTTGCTTTTCTTTCTGCGCACAAAGGGCCATGGTTGACAATGGGGGCTTTTTAATGGGGGAGCTCTTTCTGGCTCATCCTCAATGGTGGTTGAGTGAAACAAATGTCTCCAAAAAATTCACAAACCGTCCCTAGAAAATACTTTCACTATTAGACCCCTTAGTTTCCAAAGGCACTCACATTTTGGAACCTGTTGGTGTTCCATCAAAGTTACTGACTCTGATGTCAAAATTACTAAGTCTGTTTCCATAGCTTGATCCTCTGTTAGTTATCCTCACCATGGCAACTTTCATATCTTTACCAGGGTCAACCCTCCACCAAGCGTGTTGTTATGTGTTCGTAAGGGTACGAGACGCACCACCCCATTGTGGATTTCTGTTCCCATCAACTGGCGAGTTGCGAAAGCAGAGCTGAGTGTGGATGATTGTGTCGCACTTCTGTGGAGTGCTATGTTAACTTCCTTTGAACCAGCTCCTCCTGGACCAAAATCTGAAATTGAAGATGGGACGTCATCAAATTTTGTAGAGTGGTAGACTTCTGCTTGACACCATACTGGGTGTCCCAAAACCCAAGTACTCCTGTTTAAAAAATCAGCAAAGCTTGATTATCAAACGTTCGATAAGATTTTCTTTTTAAGTCGTTTTGCCAAAGACCCAAAAATATTTACTGATCATAAAATGTTTACTTTTGATACAGCAAGGTCGAACAATGACACGTTGAAAAACCTTCTTTTGAGCAATAGTTTTAAGCAAAATAATCAATCTTGCCCAAGAGTCAAAATTTTCAGATTTTTTATCATCATCGAAGTATCTAATGATAGTGCGCATTTCATTCTGTCATTTATGACCAGGCTAGAAGCTTTACACGCAGAAAGAAATTGATCTGGCAATCATCCGTGCTTTTTTGCAGTATGATTCAAAACCAGGTAGCCCTAAAAGTAGTTAAATTTGCAAATTTTTAAACCAATAACAAGATCAGCTATATCTTGGAAAATAATTTGGTCTTTCATCTACTTACCAAGAAAATAAAATTGAAGATCGCCTGTGTAATCAAATTTTGGTCATTTTTCAAACGGGAGAACTTTTTTGGGACACCCGATAGATATCCATACACGATCGTTTTCTTGAAAATTATTTCATGTTTAGTCAAAAAGTTTAGAAATTACCATGGTTTTAGCTAACTCTTTTTCGAATTTGCTCTTCAATTCTTAACAAAGAAGGAAAACACTCTTATTCTGAAAATATTGAAGATTTCAGAAAAGTCCAACGGCGGTAGAATCATAGCAAAGAGGCAAAGTTGGTACCAGCTCTTTTTAGAGAGTCTGGCACCTAGGGTATTTTGTATTTTCAAGTTTCTTTGAAGCAATTCAGTTCAAAGAAATAGGCCATAGAACTTTACATCAAACTTTTTAAAGATTTGGAACCTATGCTGCGCGCAAAAGGGTTGCCAAAAGATTGTATCACAGCACGGTCAACTGAATAACTTACAGTCTTTGCAGAGTGGCAGTTTGCAGAAATCGAGTCGTTTTGAGGGGTCAGTTGTGTAACACCATGGTCTCTTGTCATTGTCTGGATTCCTGCAGTAGTTTTCAACGAGTCCGTGACCTGGGTAGGTACTCAGCATAGAATGACGTTGTGGGTGTTGTGAAGACCATTTTTGACATGTGTAGCCACCTTCAGTTGTGCTCAGAGTTCCTCTGTAATCAGCACCTTTCGCATCTTTCGTGCATTCGTCTGTAAGGAAAGGAATGAATTCGAAAACATGTTTTCGGTCATTGATGTTTTGGGCCAATGACTTGATGAGATCCCGTGTGTTATATGACAAATTGTATTTTGGTAGTTTCATACTTATATTGAATTTCAACAACCATAATTTAAAAAACACATTTACACTTAAATAATTTCTTCGCAGGGCAGCAAAAATTCTGAGAAGAAAATTTCTTCTCAGAGTTTTTGCTGCCCTGCGGCAGTATCTTGAATTCAATTATATTCAATTCTCACTGAGAAGGCTGCCAGAGAGCAGTGAAAATTCTGAGAAGAAGTTATCTTAGTGTAAGTGTGTTTTTTAAATTATGGGTATTGAAACTCAATGTAGGTATGAAACTACCGGGTGTCCCCAAAAAAATACATACATAGTGGCTCGGAGAAGACCCAAATGGAGTAGGGACCAAATGGAGTAATTCTCCTATCCAGGGCCCAAATGGAGTAATCCCATTAAATGGTATTTTAACTCATTGTCAAAACTAATTAACACTCGGGGGATAACATTTGATCATAAATCTATACCTAATAATACCTAATAATAGATGTATAGACTGTCTAGACGAGCCAGATTCTTCCAAAGACAATATCATCATTACTGGTGTATCTATCGTGAAGTCCAGGGGGGTTAAACTTAAGGGTTTATGTGTTTCAATGGCTCTTCTAGATTTCTAGTTTCCTTCAAACCTCCTTTTTCGTGTGATTCAGCTGATTCAGATGTGTGTGCTTCCAAGTATTTCCTCTCATTCCTCTCATGTAAAGTATGTTTGCTGCTATTAAAACTAGCAGAAATATATCATAAAAACTTTAAAAATATCATTAAAACGCGACTGCCCTTGATTGATCCCTGAATGTAAACACTAACAAGCTCTGCTTCCATTTGACCGAGAATTCAACGAAATCAAGACAGAACTGATAAATATTGTGCAATTGCCTGTTCCAACACGATTAAAGCTGTTCGTTTTCTATATTAAAAATTGGATTCTAAAAAAAACTAGTACTGCCCATATGGACAAACATTTTTGAGCACTATTCCAACGCAATATTGACAATATTTTAAAAATTGACTGATAACGTTTTCACTCAAAATTTTAGAACCAAGGACTAATCCAACTTTATTTATAAATATAGAGGTTTAAATAGTGTTTAAGATATTTGTATTCGCCAATGGCGAAATAATATTGTCTCTCCCAATGTCTATTGTTTTGAACGAGAATTATACAATAGCAAGTGTTGAAACCTTACCACTGTAATTTGCAAGCCTTTCTAACGTGGATATATTCGCTCCACATTTAGCACAATTACATTTTAAGAAACTGATGAGAAACTTTTGGCAGCAAAAATTACCCTAAAATTTAATAAACTAAACAAAATTTCTTATTAAAAAATTCATGCACTTCATTACTACCAATAGATTATCAAAAAGCCACTAGGCCTACATGATAAAAATCTGATCATTTCAAGAAACTTTTAGCACAGATTCAATGTCTTGCTTTTTCAAGACTTTCTTGCTTTCATCTATACTTTGTTTGTTTTCTTTAAACCACAATAGATTAAATCAAGTAAAATGATACCCTCCACATGGTTTAGGGTGAAATAGAACGTGACACAAACCCCCGTCAGAGACATAAATTACGATGTAGGTCAAATGTCATCATGAATTTTCAATAGGCAGCGAGGACAGTTTTATAAATCTATTGTTAGAAAAAGATTTATGATAAAGCGCTATCTCTGGGTGTTAATTAGATTTGACAATGAGTTAAAATACCATTTAATAGGATTACTCCATTTGGGCCCTGGAGAGAAGAATTACTCCATTTGGTCCCTACTCCATTTGGGTCTTCTCCGAGCCAATGCGTCTCAAAAAATACTTCCGTTTGAAAAATCACCAAAATTTGATTACACGGCCGATCTTCAATTTTCTTTTTTTGTCAAGTAGAACAAAGACCAAATTATTTTCAAAAAGAAGCTGATCTTGTAATCGGCTTGATATTTAGCAAATTTAGTTCTTTTTAGGGCTACTTGCTTTTGGATCATAATGCAGAAAAGCATTGATGATTGCCAGATCAATTTATTTATGCATGTATTATTTAAAGCTTCTAATTTGGTTATTAATTACAGAAGGAAATACGCACAATCATTTGAAGAAATCTGAAGATTTTGACCCTATTAGGCAAGATTGACAATTTTGCTTAAAAACCATAGCTCAAGGTTTTTGAAAGCGTATTTTCTACCTTGCTAAGTAAACATTTAATCATCTATGAATATTTTTGGGTCTTTGAATAAACAACTCATAAAGAAAATTTTATCAAAGGTTTGAGAATCAATTTTTGGTGATTTTTTAAACAGGAGTACTTTTTTGGGACACCCGGTACCTAAATAGAATTTGAAAACGAGTGATCGAAAATGGTAATAAATGAATAACAGTCGGGTCAAGTCAATGCAGGATAACGAATGCATTAAAGTGTATCATTTAAGGAATAGTACATTAGTTCTTACCTCCGCTGATTTCAGAGTGTCCTGCAAGAAAAAGGGGAATCATATTATTTGCTTTTCGTAGTTTCTGTCATGTAAGCATGGTATGTGAGAAGGTAGAAATGTGGGGCAAATGTTAGCCTGAAGCCAGTGGCGTAACGCAGTTTAGGCTACCTTAGTTCAAGAACTAAGGGCCCCCGACCAATGGGGGCCCCCAACAAATTTTTCGTATTGTGTGCTTTTTGGTCATACCGTGTTAAAAATCTTCCTTAGGCCATCCCAAAAGCCCTTTCTAACCAGTCACTGGACTTTCATTCCGTTTTCATTCATTCCCTATAATTTGTGTCGAAATTTTATTGTTGTGACTTTGCATTATGTTTACTAAAATTCTGTTTATAAACTATTGTGTTTATTTGGATAGCTTTCAGGTATAAAGGGAAAATGCACTAAATTTACTGCACCTATTGCACTACACGTATTTTTTTTAATAAGAAACCGCTGATAAGAAACGGTTGGCTCAATTTTTCGAAAGTTAAGGAACAACCCTACCTGGATTTAAAAAGCTAAGAAAGTTTTGTAATTTATAGTTTTAATTTTCCTATCGCAGTCAGAAATTTTTTGACACCGTACAGTTGTAGCAACTTTTTGGACATTATTTTAAGTGCGAATCATGTTATTGACTTGTTTTGAGATCTTGCTATAAAGTAGTAATTTGGGAGCCCTTTAGACAAAACAATATTAACTTTACACTTCTGGCATTAAAAATATAAGAAACCCGTAAGAAACTTTTGGTAGCAAAATGGCCCAAAAATCCGCAGAAGCTTTAAACATAGGTTTTGAGCCAAAGAACCTGCAACTTCCATGGAGGATATTTTTTGTAACATTTTTGTGTGTTCAAAAAAATCTTCACCAAACAGCACAACAGTACCGTCCAAGCCTTTGAATATTGCAGTATTTCTTTAACAAAAATTTTAGAAAGCATATAATTCCATTCCAAAGAGCAACAATTTGTTATGTAAATTACTTAGGTTTTTCAAGCGCAATTCATATAAATATGCTAAATTTACTGTTTTGATTTTTCCTATGTAAAAACTTTCTTTTCAGCATAACGTGGATTATGGTTTCAAGATTTACCCACCACCCCGAACCCTCTTCCTACATAAGGGCCCCGAGAAGGGCCCCATCTTACCAAACTCCTACGGGCCCCGAGTGTCTCCGTTACGCCAATGCCTGAAGCCCACTGACACAAATCAATACATCTTTCTTTGGAACAATTTGATGGTAAACTACACGTTTTTTTTATTATAAGAAACTATTTTATAAGAAACTAGTACTACGATGAGCAACAATTTTAAGAAACGCTAGTACTACTTTCAAGAACAGTNAAACTATGTTTATGTCATTTTTGTGCAAACGGCGTTCCATAAGTGTAAGTGTGTTTTTTAAATTTTGGGTATTGAAACTCAATGTAGGTATGAAACTGCCGGGTGTCCCCAAAAAAATATTTCCGTTTGAAAAATCACCAAAATTTGATTACACGGCCGATCTTCAATTTTCTTTTTTTGTCAAGTAGAACAAAGACCAAATTATTTTCAAAAAGAAGCTGATCTTGTAATCGGCTTGATATTTAGCAAATTTAGTTCTTTTTAGGGCTACCTGCTTTTGGATCATAATGCAGAAAAGCATTGATGATTGCCAGATCAATTTATTTATGCATGTATTATTTAAAGCTTCTAATTTGGTTATTAATTACAGAAGGAAATACGCACAATCATTTGAAGAAATCTGAAGATTTTGACCCTATTAGGCAAGATTGAATATTTTGCTTAAAAACCATAGCTCAAAATAAGGTTTTTGAAAGCGTATTTTCTACCTTGCTAAGTAAACATTTATTCATCTATGAATATTTTTGGGTCTTTGAATAAACAACTCATAAAGAAAATTTTATCAAAGGTTTGAGAATCATTTTTTGGTGATTTTTTAAACAGGAGTACTTTTTTGGGGCACCCGATACCTGAATAGGATTTGAAAACGATTGATCGAAAATGATTATAAATGAAAAACAGTCGGGTCAAGTCAATGCAGGATAACGAACAGTTGAATGCATTAAAGTGTATCTTTTAAGGAATAGTACATTAGTTCTTACCTCCACTGATTTCAGAGTGTCCTGCAAGAAAAAGGGGAATGATATTATTTGCTTTTCGTAGTTTCTGTCATAAAAGCAGGGCCGTCGAGAGCCAGCTGGGGCCCTGCACCGATTCTTAGGATCGGGCCTCAAGGGGGGCTTGGAGGTGAAGCCCCCAAGAAAATTTTCCGGGACCATGCCCTTCAGACTCTCGGAGAATGAGGGAAACGCCCTTTTTAAGAAAGCTAGTTTAGGAAAAATTGTTTAGATATTCCATGAAGCGGTATTTCGCTCTTACGAGGTGACTTTGAAAGCACGGACACAGAACTTTTAAGGGGGAATATCCCCTAAAAAACCTAAATTCTTTGCTGTTGATGCTATACACCTCAACAATATACCAAATCAGAGCACTTGATGAGCTATTATCAAAAATTCCATATTTGGTAATGTAAATTAGCTGTTGCCATGGTAACAGCAGATTCTAACGTAAAATGTAGCGATATCGTAACAAAAATTTTGAAAGAATGGTAGAACCCAGGTAGACAAATGATATACCAAATTGAAGAGCTTAAATAGCTCTATGTTTGCTCAGAAGGATTTTTGGATAATCCACATATACATGATGATATTCCAAAAATAATTTTCAAGTTATTTTCATCATCGTTTGACCACACCCAAAATTTTTTTGTCACTCAAATCAAAATTTCCTTCTGAGCAAACATAGATCACCCTCTTGCCTATCTGTGGCTTCAATTTCAACTTGCTAATGCAACCACTGCCTTTGAATTCGTTGTTCCAGCAAAAGTAGTCTCTAAAAATTCCGTTTTGAGAAAAATGGCTTCAAAGTTTTGATATTCATTTCTCAATTCAAAATCGACCATGTTCGTATACTACTCCTTCTGCCTCTTTATGTTTGTCTTCCTTGTGCAGTTGTTCTTTCCTTCTTGTTTTCCTTTACTTCTTGCTCTTCTCTGAAAGTTTATATTATGTAATATAAATTCTTCTTTTATCTTTCCTTTCAAGCTCATTTTAACAATACGCACCAATATCTAAACAGAGCTCATGAATCAAGCTCATTGGAAAACACGAGAAAGCTGTTGATGTCTTGTCTATTCTATTGTTGCACAAAATGACTGCCAATGATGCACACATTTTTAATCCCAAATCACCAGCAAACACACAAATTTTGCATAAAGCTGACTTGGAGATGAGCACCAGACAGAATGAGAGTATGTCAATGATGACAACCAATACAAAACAAAACCTTCTTGCTTATTTCCATCTCATCTTTGTAACCAGGATAATCTATCTGTTATTGTTGGAGTCAATCCTATCTTTACTGAGCTTCTAGACCTCTTCGATTGGGTCTCATCATCTTGCCTTCAGCCAGTGGCATGCAAGTTTTGCATTGATATACAGTATTGTCAAGCTAGTAGGTAGGGTAGGCCTAGCGTTCTGCAACCTTGTCCTGATCCTCTTGTATCAGATCTTCTGTGAGCCTTGAGCTTGGTTACAGCTGTTCTTGTTTTGCTTTGATAATTTTGCAGCCCTAACTGCCTGAATTTGAGGGTTTTTGAAGTTCTTTCTCTTTCATATCGACCAATATTTCTTTTGGTTATCAATGTCACTCTATGTTCCGTGTCAGCCATCTTATTATCAGGCAAAGACACAGGGATACAAGGTCAAAAAGGTATAACACAGGGTACCAAGGGTCTAAATCCCCTTTAGAGATATTTGGGGAGCAAAATGGGGTGATATAGGGGAAAATAAGGACTTTCAACATTAAGAAATGTTTTGTTTTTTGGAGTACACATTATAATTTCATCTTTAGCACGGAAATGAGAGGAGGTACATGCAAGGCGATCACAGAATCGCATTCCTTGGTAAATTTTGGTCCTGGTAAGAATAATTCCCAAAAAACTACAAAAATTAACCTAACCTGTATTTTTTTAGGGGATATTACCCCTTAAACATAGCCACATAAGAAAACTAATTTCTTATGTCTATGTTTTAAGGCAGGTAGATGGCCATAAAAGTTGCTGTAAAGAGTTTTTACAGCAATAACAAATTTTTGTCAAACGATATTTTTACGGGCCCCTTCGAGGCCCGGGCCCCGGACCTTTTACCCCCTCCAACCCCCCTCTCGACGGTCCTGCATATAAGCATGGTATGCGAGAAGGTAGAAATGTGGGGCAAATGTTAGCCTGAAGCCCACTGACACAAATCAATATAGCTTTCCTTTGGAACAGTTTGATGGTAAACTAGTTGACTTGTTTTCACCTTTTTGTAACATTGTGCCAGAATTGTGTGAACGTAGCCATAGAGGGTAGTTCAAATGAGGTCAAAGGAAATCGAGGTTCAATGATATCAAGATGAAATGACCATCGAGGTTGGATCAAAACAAATTTGTTAGCCACAACCTTACCCTGGCTCCATGTGAGAGAAGAAACGGTGACAAAGGCAAATACTGCGGCAATCTTCATCTTTAGAATACTGAAATTGAATTTTGAAAATTTCATAACCACATGTTTTCTCGACTGGCTCCCTCCCCCGGGACCCGGGGGGGGGGGTACTCCTATACTTTACCAGACGGGATGTGCCGCTCAACAGGGTGCCTTTTTCGGTACAAATTATGCGACAGGGTGTCTCTTTCTGACAAAAATTATGCGACAGGGTTGATAAGAAATTATGTGACAGGGTATATATAGAAAGGAAAATTTTTAGAGGTCTCTTGGAACAATTGCTCTTGCATACTTTTTGGCAAAATTTACATGCGACAGGAGGGTATACTTATATTTTTGGAACATTTTTATGCGACAGGGTACAGGGTGTGGAGAGGTTTTCCACACAGCCCCGTCACTTACCTAGTCATGTACCCCCCCCCCTCCCCGGGACTGCCTCCAAGTCTATTTCCTGCAGTCCATCTGACCTAGACTTAGGGAGCTGTCATTTTTAATAACAGGGAGGGGTGTGAAAGCACTTTGAAAATTTGCCCAAAAAATTTTAGACCCTTGCATTCTAGCCATGAAAATTTTCAGACCCCATCTAATTTTCACCAAAAAATTTCAGACCCCTGACAGCACAAAACGACTCAAAAAGAACCAGACTGTCACAAAAGCATCAAACCAATCAAAGAAGAATTCAGTTGAAGAAAAGAAGAAAGAACCAGACAAAAAACATTGATGTCTAACTTTTTTGAGAAAAGTAATAAAGAGTTAAGCTAAAATCTACAAATTGAATTTTTCTCGAAAATATTCAAAAATTTGGCAGATTTATTGTCAGACCCCAGCATAAATTCCTCTAAACGTTTCAGACCCCAATAAATTTACCTTAAAAATTTTCAGACCCCCCTCATTTGCTTCCGCCCCTTATTATTTATCATTTAAGACTGCTCCCTAATACTGCAAGTCTATTCCGTGGTCTATCAGCGAAAGAAGAATATAATTACGCTTGCGGGGGCGTAGGCAACTAACATGACGCTGCGAAGGAGAAACGAGAGAGCATGAAGGTAATTATATTCAAATCAAGTTAGTCTAATCTGACCAATCTTTGTCCCATACTTCGCGGGTCCGGCATTCCAACATCGTTATTGCTGAAATTGGTAAAATTATAATTGTAATCTAAGACTTCAAGACGTATCGTTTCGTTGTATAAATAGAGAAACAAGGTTACTCGATATAGCTATGCTAGAGTAAAGGATCTCGTCCAACTTCCAAACACGAAGACTCTGAGATACGGGAATGATTCTTTGTCATTTAGAGGAAGCATACTTTGGAACACACTCGCTGACACAATAAAATCTGCAAAAAGCAACAGTCAATTTAAAAACAGCATTAAAGATTGGACGGGATCCAATTGCAATTGTATGATATGTAGATAAAAGAGAACACTGTAAATAGGTAACACCAGTTGGCCTTTATTTGTTTATAAATGTATTATTATTATTATTATTATGTTAGACTTGCCCAAGTCTATCTCTTCAGTCCGTCCCACCGTTCCNGTAAATTTTTGCCTTAATGTGCATAGCTTCTTCTTGATGACAATGTCAATGCAAAATGGAAGCCCTTTGTCGAGAAGAAGGCTCAACTTCGAACAATACCGCAATTTTAAGCCCAAAGAAATAAAAAAATTAAGAAACCTTTACTACTAAAACACGGAAATTTTCATGCGAAGTTAAGAAACTTTTAATACTAAGTGCTGATCCAAGTTTCTTATAAAAAAAACGTGTAGTTGACTTGTTTTCACCCTTTTGTAACATTGTGCCAGTATTGTGTGAACGTAGCCACAGAGGGTAGTTCAAATGAGGTCAAAGGAAATTGAGGTTCAATGATATCAAGATAAAAAGACATCGAGGTTGGATCAAAACAAATTTGTTATCCGCAACCTTACCCTGGCTCCATGTGAGAGAAGAGACGGCGACAAAGGCAAATACTACGGCAATCTTCATCTTTAGAATGCTGAAATTGAATTTTGAAATTTCATAGCCACGTGTTTTCTCGACTGGCTCCCCCCGGGATCCGGGGGGGGACTCCTATACTTGACCTGTCGGGATGTGCTGCTCAACAAGGTGTCTTTTTGCGGTACAAATTATGCGACAGGGTGTCTTTTTGCGGTACAAATTATGCGACAGGGTGTCTTTTTCTGACAAAAATTATGCGACAGGGTATTATGATTGATTGATAAGAAATTATGCGACAGGGTTTATATAGAACGGAAAATATTTAGAGGTCTCTTGGAACAATTGCTCTTGCATACTTTTTGGCAAAATTTATATGCGACAGGAGGGTATACTTATACTTTTGGGACATTTTTATGCGACAGGGTACACGGTGTGGAGAGGTTTTCCACACAGCCCCGTCACTTACCTAGTCAAGTACCCCCCTCCCCCCGGGACTGCCTCCAAGTCTATTTCCTGCAGTCCATCTGACCCACGGGGGGTCTTGGCCATATTTTGGGTAGGGGTCTGCCGCGAGCATATTCAATATGGTACAGTTGGCTAGAGCAATCTTTACGAAAATGGTACCCTTGGCTAGACCAATTTTGGCCATTTCCTGGGCCATATTGTCAAATTTGTACCAAATATGATATCATGACCGTTCGCTAGACCAATATTGTCAAAATGATACCCTTGGCTAGACCGTTGAAGGGCAAAATTGTAAAGAAGTATACCCTTGGCTAGACTAGAAGTCTGAAAAAGTATGCCCTTGCTCGCGGCACATCCCCATGTACCTTTACTATGGAAGAAACCCCCCCCCCCCCCCCCCCGGTGATCTGACCCAGACCTGCTGCAAGTCTATTCCGTGGTATATCAGCGAAAGAAGAATATAATCACCTCTACGGGAAGCATATGAAAAGAAGAGGACAGTGCGAAGGAGAAACGAGAGAGGATGAAGGTAATTATATTCAAAGCAAATTAGTCTAATCTGACCAATCTTTGTCCCATACTTCGCGGGTCCGGCATTCCAACATCGTTATGTATTTGATATTTGATATTTGATTCATTTAAGGAGGGTTGCCCTTCAGCCGGAGCTGTTTTACAAGGGGCCCTCCACTTAAAAACACTACTTACAATATAAAATTACTAAGGAATAGATTAAATACACTATACACTATAAAAACCATTACTTTAAAAACCTAATAACAATTTACAAAGTTTAAGATAACAGAAAAAGAAACATTAACTTCTAAATAGACTGTTTGGTTTAAAACCATTTAGGGAAGATGCCTGTTTGGTTTCAGCAGGAAGGTCATTCCACATTTTTGCTCCTCGATAAGAAAAACATTTTTGCCCATTACTTGACTTTTTCTTGGGCAGTCTTGGATCTGTCTCTGAATTTCGCAGGACATACAAAGAGCACTTTGAGTTTCGGGTGAAGAGGTCACATAGGTATTGCGGAGCCAGTTCACGCATCGACTTGAAGACCAGAAGACCATTGTTTTAGATTCACCTGTCAGTTCTTCAATGGTCTTCCAACCCAGCCTGTCAATAAGTGGTCTACTTGGGGTGTCAAAAATGCTATTAGTTATAATTCTAGCAGCTTGGTTTTGAAATTTTTGCAACTGATTCAGCTCAGTCGATCCGGCACAACCCTAGCCTGCGTGCAGACTATACCCCCTGACGGAAAAGGTATACCTTTTCCGTCAGGGGGTATAGTCTGCATGCAGGCTAGCACAACCCCAAACAGAGCAACAATATCGAAAGTGTGGCCCAACAATACCTGTGTAAAGAGTCTTCAGAGTTTCCTGCGGTAGGAAAGTTTTGGCATGCTTTATTGCTGAAATTGTTAACATTAAAATTGTAATCTAAGACTTCAAGACGTGTCGTTTCGTTGGAAAGATAGAGAAACAATGGGTGTGGTGTGTGGGCGTCTTCTTTAGCCTATTTATAGTGGTTACTCGATAAAGCTATGTTAGACTTGCCCAAGTCTATCTCTTCAGTCCGTCTCACCGTTCCCTTTTCGGTATCCGCCATTCTAACATTCCGGAAGAGGGCGCGAGAGATTTCTCTCGAGCTCTCTTGACGGAATGTTGGAATGGCGATCGATTTAAGTGGAATGTCTGAATCTAGTGCCGCAACCCTTACCGGTACGATGCCGTAAGGATCGAGAGAAGTTGAAATGATTCAGCTTTTTGCAAGTCGTTACGGTACCGCAACCATCATGGCTGCGGCGTGGGTTGCAGCTACCGGCGGTACCGGGAGAAGCGGTTTCCATTTAAGTTGAAATGGTTGCGTGCCGGCGGCAATGGTTCCGGCAATGGCTGAAGCAACCTTACGGCATCTTACGGCACCTTACTGCTATATGGAAACCAGGCTGAAGAAAGGGACAGCCCGGGAGCAAACAATTTGACGAGCAACATTAACAACCCAGAGGTGTGCACCCTCGTGCACTTTCGGAGGTCCAGGCTCGCGCAAATCTATCAAGAGTTAGAAACGTAGTGCTTTCAGGCGACCTCCATCCTGCAACTATGTCCCAACGAAAAAAGAAAAGCTACACTAACAAATAAGACATATATTGTGGAGTATCTTGTCCATCTCTGAGTAAATCAAAAATGTGTGACTTTCCTAAAACTTCTAACGCCTGGCGCGGCCACCGGAAGACATCCAAGACCTGAAATCAGCCATCCACATACGAACTCGGAATCCCTATTTCAAGAGGCATAAAAATAGATTGCGAATTGTTTATGAAAGTAAATATGAATCGAAAAAATGGGTTTGTGAAAGTAGGAAAGATAGCATGTGAAAATGTAACATAATTTGTCATGCTATGCTATACTTACAATCTGAACCAGCATCAGCCTTAGCTCTGTCTTTGTGTAACCCCAACACTCAAATTTCCCTATTTCAAGAACTGTCACACCCAAAATTTCATGGTTCAAGTTCACAAATTACAGCTTTCTGATTGGTTCTTCAAACAGAAATTCCACAAACGCCAGTCTTCAGACCGTGGAGCCTTTGTGTGCTGCCAAGGAAGCAAATCATAACAACAACCGTTTTATTGTCTGGGACAGGAACAAGTCTCCATATCCATCGTACGTTTTATTTCATTTCCATTGGATGTTACGCACAATGGGCACAAATCCAGCCAATCCGAACTTGTATCTTCAGATCACCGACTTTGCAGAAAAGCCCTGATTCCATGTGAGCGACTGGGACTCTGGACGGGGAGCTGTGACGGACAGTATTTGTTTTTGTTGTAAATTCGCTCGGCCGGGGTCCTGTTGTTCAGCGTTACCACCTATGTAAGCCCAAATCTAGTACGACATACAAAGTGAAACCAACTTTAGTATTTATCAATAAAAATTGTTGATCTGTATTTTTTCATGGCTGTAGGGTGTCGGCGGTGATAATCGGACGGCGGTCTTTTATAATTGTAGGTGTAATTAAAACAGTTACTGCTCAGCTTGTGAACGAAAGAATTAAAATGCCCGAGGTAGATGTGTAGATATATCTTTCTTCTTTCGATACATGCTCATGTTTGCTTTTAAAAACAATCTTTCGAATGCACAACGAGCGAGCTGACTACCTGTAGCCTGCGTCCAGACTCAACTCCTCGAAAGTATGTACTATCTATACTTTCGAGGAGTTGAGTCTGCACGCAGGCTAACTACCTGGGTTTCAGAGAAACTTTTCTTTGTTTATTTTTAAATTACTGGCTCTGCGATCTGAGTTGTCAACAAAAGCAAATTCATGCTATTGTCTCACAAAATCTTTCCCTGTTTATATGCGGCAACTTATACCAGAAGAGTCAGAATATTGCCCAAAGTGACAACTTTGTATCAAAATAAACTGAAAATGTGGTGGTGATAATTTTTGGCATCAAATATAATTGTACTGATTGTTATGGGTACTTTATTGGCAATCCTGGCTTCAATTTTGCATCTTTTCGGGATATTTTGCATTAATTTACAGGTGTCAAATGAACTGATATTTTTGTATTCCAATTAAGCTCAGCTGAATTGAAAGTTGAGATGTATGAGATGTGGATGTAACATTACCAAAACCGACACGACCTTTCAGTATGAGATATTGAGAGGCAGGAACACAACACCACAAATCGACGCAAGATCAAAGACAACTTATATTTCGTATTTACTCTATATATACAGTATGTAAGATGATATTTTGCTTTGCGTCGGCTTCTTTAAAGCAAACAAGGTTTCTCCAGTTCAGAGCAAAATAGCAAACAGAATTAAAAAGAGTTCCACAGAGCAAAATTCAATTCTTTCG
The DNA here is from genome assembly GCA_004194395.1 of Aurelia aurita complex sp. Pacific. Taxonomy (NCBI): domain Eukaryota; kingdom Metazoa; phylum Cnidaria; class Scyphozoa; order Semaeostomeae; family Ulmaridae; genus Aurelia; species Aurelia aurita complex sp. Pacific. The sequence goes on along the minus strand of REGL01000341.1, from coordinate 216,474 downwards.
ATGTCGTGTTGGTTCAACCACACATCGATCTTATTACGAAGAAAAAAAGGACTGCCCATAGCATCCCCAAACAGTGTCTAACCACACCATGACCTTTATTAAGAAGTTACGTCAATGGCATCACTGTAATCTAACTAAGAATTTGAGCTTTAAAATTTCCACTGTAATCTAACCAAGAATTTGGGCTTTAAAATATTCAAACAATAAAAGAGCCACACAGCATCTCAATTTCTTTTTTATCTTTGGTTACAAACGCAGCTTCGTTGAAGAATAAGGGTTTGGGGTAGTGATTGCGGCGTAATCAATTATATTGTCCTTCTGTTTGAATTCCAAGATCGACTTATTAATCTCGGCATTTCGATATCTCAACAGAAATAAATATTGCAATTTTTTCATTCAACTCGGGTATCATTGAGGATACGCCGAAGTTATCGTTATGTTCTCATTACTAATATTAATATTTTCTTTCTGGCTTCTCTAAACTGTGATTCAGCTAACAAGTTAATATATACGTAATTTGCAGGACACTTTTTTGTGGTAATTCGTCCTTGGGAACGGCATATCGCATATGCTTTGAAAGAGGATGTTCATGAATTTTGATGACCAAATCTGAATCAAATCAAAGTTTGCCGACCAAATCAGACGAGAGTCATTTTTAATTGGATACTCGGACATTATCACTGTGGAATCGAATCAACTCATACATACATAGCTGGGACAACGAGAGCCACAAAGTATCCAGGGTCGGGCAAGTATTGTAAAACATTTGACCCGTTTGTCCAAAGGAATTGGAATAAATAACCGGTTCTTTTATCAAACAGTACGACTTTCAGGCCAAAACAGCCAGTTTTTTGGACAAAGGTAAAATTTGAATATCTACCTTCCTATTCCATCAGTTTGTCACAAAAATCAAGTTTTCTAGCCTCCTCTTTCCAATCAAATACTGAAGCTAATATCTGTAAGCTGGTTCTCGAGTTTCTGGTAAGCGGCTTCTTATAGCAAAGATACATTGGAAACAATTCTGAAGCAAATGTCAAAGTTTACTGAATACAATACACTCAACTGAACAAATCTAAACCAAGAAAAATCTATAACAAGAAACAAGAACTGTACATAACATGAAAAAGAACAGCTAACAAGAAAACTAAAGCTATATAGCTTTAGGGATATCAGGGCGTTGCAATTGTAGGCATCTCTTTCACAGGCCCGTCGGAACCGGGCGGCTGGGGGCAGCCCCAATAATTTGCTAAAGTTCGTTAACTTTTTGTACAGCAAAAAGGCTGTTAAAGCCAAGCTCTTGGAAATGAATATTCAAACTTATCTGCATTCGAGGAAGTTACCAGAATCAAGAATGTTGTAACAACAAGCTATAGCTTTCAAGTTTCATGTTATTATGCAATTCAAAAATAATCTATATTCTCGGGAAATTGAACTCCTATTTTCAAAATTTTCCTTGAAAGACCCCTATCAGTCATGATTCTTTGTTGCTTTAAAAGGCAAATTCTTCAAAAATGGGGCGTTTTCCAACGATTTAAAGGGCGTTGAATTTTCCCGAGGGCAAGCCCCTGGACCCCCGTTTTTTCTTGCTACGCTCACATCAAGCTTCCCCCCCCCCCCCCCCCCAATATAAATATCGTTCCGACGGGCCTCAAACCTCACCTGGAGCTCACCTGACAGTACAATAGAAGCGCCGAAGGAGCAAATGGTACTCTAATAATGTTGCAGCATTGCAGCCTGGGATGTATTTACCCAGAGTGCAGTTCGTTTTGCATTTAGGCCATGCTTGCCACAGACGATCCTTTCGCATACTGAAACGAAAGAAGCAGAGCAGAGAAGAAAAGCATCAGAACAAGTTTTGTTGACTGTATAAACATGTCGTCGAAATACTCAAGACCAGCTAATACATCATTGTATGTCCGAAATATACACAATGATACGAGGTATGAAATTAACGGAAATTCTTCATCCATTGCCTTGCTTTTTTGCTCTTTCCTTTTGTTGTTTTAAGGCGCCCGAAGGCCTGCTTTTTGGCATTATTGACAGACAAAATGGTAGTAGAATGAGAAGCATAGGGCTCAAATCTTTACAAAGTTGGGTGTAAAATTCGATTATGACATTTTTCTTTGAATTGATTGAAATCAATGGCTTGAATGAAAAGAGGAACTTAGTGCTTAGCCTTAGGGACAGTGCAAAATTTATTACATGACATGGCTGGCCGGTGGAGAAGAAACGTTCTTGCAAAGAAACCTGCTCGCCCCGTATACAATTATTGCAAAAAACCAACTACCCTGTCACCTTTTCCTTGAAAGATATATCTGCCCCGTATTCATAATATGAACTACCGATGAATTAGCCAAGGTTGGAAAACTTGCATTCACTCGCAACTATGAAACTCTGTCAAACTCGCTGCTCGCAGCTACAATAATCAGTTATCGCATGCGAGAACAAAAGATCTATTGTTAATTTTGCATCTCTCGCAGCTTTTTAGGGCCTGTTTATACGAGGCGGGCCAGCCCGCCTAACCGGGCTGGCTCGCTTAGGTGAGATCTGAGTGAACAAAGACATCCTTTGTTAAATAAAGTTGTGTTTATATGAGCAGCGGGCCAGCCC
>REGL01000341.1:163839-173954 GCA_004194395.1 Aurelia aurita complex sp. Pacific | reverse complement strand
CATTTTTATACGGATTTTGATGGGGGATGCTAGCAAACTTTAATTGAATATCTAAGGAGCAACATCATGCAAAGGTTTGGCGAGAATATTTTGCCGCTTTGTCGCAATCTTCAGGCAAACGGGGTAAAATTGTTTTGGGACACCCTGTAGAATGTCAGGGAAAGCAGAGGAGCAGAAAAAGTTAGATATGACCGATTTCCTCTGCAAGGGCAAGTACAGATCAAACTTGGGCCAAATCTACACAATTCACACAGCCCTTTTTAAAAGTTCATAAATAGTTTGGTATATCTGGTGCTAAAGGAAACTTACCAAGTCAGGGCCAAAGATCACACGAGATGTTTGGTCCTTGTGGTTGTTGACCTGCAAAAAAGAAAAACGGGTCACAAAGATTCATTTCTGTGAAAATGAATCACAGAGCCATATTGCTAACGGTCAGTCACACTTTGTGGAGCGTGATATACTGTTGGTACATTAAATTCTAATTTATACCTCACAAGGAAAATCAAAGTTTCATTCTTGGGATGGGACACAAAAGAGACTTCAAAGTTGAAGAGTCTTTTGGAGGCAAACAAGTTAATGACAGCCATGAATACAGAAAACAAACATACCGTAAAAGCTCTAAGCCCCTGGGAGCTTATTTAATTTCGGAGATTCCAGCGTGGGCATAAAAGAGAGGGGGCTTATTAGAGGGGGCTTATTAGAGAGGGGGCTTATTCATCAAATTAAACGGCAAGAATATAACTGACAGCTTTTTGATTATTTTATCCCATAGTCTGCGGATGCAATAGACGATTTTTACTGAGTCCCATACATAAATTCGACATAGCTTATATCCAAAACCATATCAAAATTAACATGTAAACTTGTCTAGCTAAATAAACAAAGCATCTTTGGTAATCTCTAGAATTTGATAAAGTGGGGGGGGGGCTAAATAGAAAGGGCGGCCTATTCGACATTTTGTCTTAAAGAGAGGGCATATTAGAGATGGAGCTTAAGCGAATTACAGCTGTCACAGTAAACATACTGAGGGCTTTTTCGCCAGTCACTGTTCACGTGGAGTAACCTAAAAAGTACTCTGAAGGCAACATTACTTCCGTGAGTGCAGACAGTGATTCACGGTCTACCCTGCTGAGCTAGCTTTGAGTAAGGAAATCAGCCTAATCACTAGTCACTAATCACTAGACTGATCGCCTTGATCTGTTGTATCCCTGTGGTAAACCTTGCTCAACAATGACTCGTAATAAAATAGAGAAAAAGATTACCCTGCTTAGGCCCATTGCCAGCTGTCAGCTCGCAGAAATGAAAAGCAGTGAAAAGCGATTCGGCATGACAGTTAACAGACGAAAACTTAGCGTATATGTAAGTAGCGGAAAGCTCACACTATCGACTGAAGCTTTAATCTCATTGGAATTTGTGGAACCTTGGGAGGGCCTAAATGGGGTCAAGTTTTTCAGAGTACTATTATCAGTTTCTGTTGTCGGAAGTGACATCTCAAGTTAAAGAGCGCAGGGAAACAAGGGACTCAGGTAATCAATCTAATCACTTAATCAATCTAATCACTTACCTGCACAGCTGAATTTGGTGGGCATCTGTATTTCACAACACGAGTTTTGTTCCTCTGCAATAAATGAATTTATTAACAGTACAATAGGAAACTATTTTGTAGTAGCATTGTTAAGTTTCTTAAGGGAATACTGTTGCACGATCTCCGTGGAGGCATGCTTAGAAGGCAAATATAAAAAGCTCTTCAAGGCGTGGAGAATCACAGGTCGATAGCAAGTACTTTTATGAAAGATAGGATCCCTCCCGCCCATCCCCTCCCTGTTTTCAGAGATTCATTTTCATTTCATTTCCTTTTTAATTTATAAACAAAGTTATTTTCGGTTGAATGCAATGAATTAGAAAATAAGTAATATAATAGAAATGAGAGAATATGGGGAGTCATATCTCTGACAATGCAATGGGGGAATGTAAAGGGGCGCTGCTTTAGGAACAAATTTTTGAACCATGGTCCCAGGTTATTTTCCTACTGAAACTGCCCAACTTTTGGAAATGATAAATTTTAATCTTTCTGCGCAAAACTGAACCAAAAGGTTTCTAAATGTTCTGTCTTACTCTTGAAAGGAATTCTAACTATTGTTGAAAACTTTTACCGCACACTCTTTAGACCACATTAGACTGTAGCGGTTCAGTTTTGATCCGATACAAATTAGTAACGGTTCAAGAGCGTTAACACAGCTCTAGAATAATATTTTTCTATACATAGGAAGGACAGCATAGGTTCCATATCTTTAAAAAGGCTGGTGTAAAATTCAGTTACTTATTTCTTTGAACTGAAAGACTTCAAAGACACTTTAGCTACTTCTCTATAATTCTACCGTTGGACTGTCTGAAATCTTCAATATTTTCGGAATTAGAGTGTTTTTCTACTTTTTCAAGAATTCAAGAAAAATTTTCAAAAAAACTTAAAACTATCGTAATTTCTAAACTGTTTGAATCAACGGGAAATAATTTCGAAGAAAACCATAGTTTATGGATATTTACAATATTATATCAAGCAAAAGTCTGTCACTTTTTTGGTTTATGATTTAGAAATTTGATGACGTCACACCCTCAAATGAGTTAAAACGTAACATACGCTGAAATTTGGAAAAGATCACAGAATTTGACACCCACCTTTTTACGCCGAGTTAAAGATTTGGAAGCTATGCTAGGAGGGACTAAAGTGTTGCACCTTGTCAAGAATGATGTAAACAGGAGGCTGATATGTAGATTTTTTGTTTCGGATCCAAAGTTGCACCGGTATAGATTAAACGGGGTTTTACCTCCATATGACACAGTTTCCTTTCTTTCACACCATGATCCATTTATTTACAGTAGGCGAAAGAACTAATGATCATTTTAATTACAGCTAATTTAGGCCCACAAGCAGGGCACCTCAGAATCAAAGTTCAAAGGAATTTGGCCTACCCTTCCTGCAGCCACTTCTGGATCCACTGAGGATTCAAAGAATGCGACTTTTCTAATATCACCACCTTCTGCGTGGCACCCACCAGACCTGAAAAATATTGAATAGTACAGTCAACAATATGGAGTTTAAGAAACCAAGATGGCATCATTTTTTATCTTGCAAACCAAGTACTTTTTCCTACACGATTACCTTTCAAATATCATTCAAGGGCCGAGGCGAAACCTTTTTCTCTAAATAAATGCCTGCAAACCATCTTTTTACATCAGCCTATTGTTCTCTGTTAATTACCCTATTGTTAGCCTATTGTTTTACAAAAAGGGACCTTGGTTTCTTATAAAGAGTTTTCTTAAATTCTTCCTAATTTCAAACCTTAAATCATTAAGTAATTCCAAATAACGTACCAAAGAATCGGCTCAAGTCTAGATGGTATGAGATGATAAATAACTTTGAAAGTAAAAATGTTGTGAATACGTAGTTTTCGGAAAGCTAAGGGACGGGCCATTAACCCTTACCAGGGAGGGGGCGGAATGGAATTTTGGTCCTCCCTTTCTCATTTACAACAAAATCTTTTCACCCCTCCAACATTGGAGAAGATATTTTCATCCCCCCTCCCAATACGCGTTAAGTATGTTAGATNATTGTTTTACAAAAAGGGACCTTGGTTTCTTATAAAGAGTTTTCTTAAATTCTTCCTAATTTCAAACCTTAAATCATTAAGTAATTCCAAATAACGTACCAAAGAATCGGCTCAAGTCTAGATGGTATGAGATGATAAATAACTTTGAAAGTAAAAATGTTGTGAATACGTAGTTTTCGGAAAGCTAAGGGACGGGCCATTAACCCTTACCAGGGAGGGGGCGGAATGGAATTTTGGTCCTCCCTTTCTCATTTACAACAAAATCTTTTCACCCCTCCAACATTGGAGAAGATATTTTCATCCCCCCTCCCAATACGCGTTAAGTATGTTAGATATGTCTTTATACTGTTTTGATTTGAATAGTATGAGGATTTGATTACATCGTCAAGTACACGAGTTAATTGAACAGTGGTTTATTTAGAAACAGAAGCAGTTTTTTAGAAATCAATAGGATTTACATAAAAATATCTTCATACTCCTTCCTTAAGATGGCCTTTCTTTTTTGTCCCCCCACTCTTTGAGTAGGGAAAATATTGTTTTCCCCTCCCAGATGTCTTCCACCCCCTCCTCAGGAAGAAATAGCGACCCATCCCTAAAAAGGCAGTTTACACAGAATAGAAACTTGCTGGAGATCATCTATTAAGGGATGCGAAAAGTTCGAGACAAGCGAATAAATAGGAAGCAGTTTCGACAATTTAAGCATAATACCTGAGCATTATTTCAACAATCTCTGGCAGTTCTTTCTTCCAGAGACATTCATCTTCTTTAAGGAGGTATGATTGTGGACCCATCTCCATTCTTACCTGAAAATCAGAAATGAATTAAAGATAGTTCAGGATGAGATACTTAACAAAATGGTTCGAAGTTTGCTTAAATTTGCAATCGCCGCGACTTAACAATAACATTTTCACGAACAAAATCATTTCATAGAGAAAAGAATGATAGCCCATTATCCTAAAGGAATAAGTTTTGATACGGCAGAAAATAAAATGATACAAATAACGAAAACTGATATTAAGGGAGAGAAATGCCACCCCTTACCCCCAAGGGACCACGGCAAGATGTTACTAGTGCTTTTAGAGTATTGTGCGTGAGACCAGTTACATCCATCATTTTACATCCATCATTTTAGGCCGGTTCTATTTGTTAAAATTAGTTGTAATGTATCATGTTGGTATAGGGTTTTAACTTGTTTTGGCAAGTAATTGATGTATGTTGTTAAACTAACCACATATATATTACTGATGTAGCGATGCAAATCTTAAGCCGATGTCCTGTCACCACCAGGACCCTCAGCCAACCCAAAAAGAGTCAGGACCGAGCAGAAAGATGCTTCTGAAGAAACATGAAAAGTAAAGCCAGGAGAAAGATGACAAACACTTTCCAGGTATTCATTTCGTCTTACTCTCAGTAAAGACGCATTTGTAATCAAGACCAAAAGACAATGCACTTTAATGAAATGAAATATCTGAATGTCATCTTTCTCCTCTCCTTATGATTCATCAAAAAGTTGCACTTTCCATCGGAAATATGAATAAGGACTGAAAATAGTTAGTCACACTTTGTCAAATATCACTTCAAACTGATTGAAGTGAAATGAAAATACCATAAGGAGGAAAAGGTACAATTGTTTCTTTTTTAAGAAATTGAGATAATGGAAAACTTGGACAGCTAGGGCATAATTTGGGAATAAATGCGACGATAGTCTACCTGATCCCCAAGAAAATGCACATAAAATCGCACAAAGAGCCATAAACTTTCAAAGAGTTTTCAAAATATCAAACCTCGCCCTTCTTCGTATCTTGCACATAGATGCCTTCATTCTTCTCCAAGGGAATAGCTCTCCTGTTCAACGTAAAGAACAGAATATTCAATGGTTGAATATCACAGTAGCGACTGAATGGGTTACCAACTGACATCTGCTAAAGGCTGACAGGTATGTCTCCTCCAAAGGGAAGGTTTTACAAGAGAGACTTTCTAGAACTACGGGTTACAGTTTTGGTAGAAAAAATTCACGGATACATGTGAGTGTCATCATTTTTAGGAAGGAAAACCAAGAAAATTTTGCTCATTGTTTTTACTCATTTTTGCAGGTCTTTGGAAGGGGCTTTCTGCAGAAAATCTCCCATATCTATGGGAAGGAATGGCCGATTAAAGCCGGGTAAATTACTTAACCTAATTGAACATATTGACAATAAAACAAGACAATTTTCAATACTATTGCTTTGGTATTAAGTAAGCGGTGTTCTTTCAAACAGGTATTCTATTTTTATAATTTGAAAAAGTAAAGGCCACGATACCAACGTCGATTGCCGGATCCGAAGATGCTTGCGATGACGAAAAAATGAATAAATTTAAAGGCAGAAACACCGCAACACGACAAAAAACAACAGCAAATGTGATTAATTTATTTTTTGCCAATATTTCGTTGAAGAAGTCCTGCATGGCAGGACGAAATATTGGCAAAAAATAAATTAATCATATTTGCTGTTGTTTTTTGTCGTGTTGCGTGTTTCTGCCTTTAAATGTATTCTATTTTTACTCATCCGGTATAAGGACGATACTATGGGGAGCAGAAGACCACCATGAATACCCCCTGGCTTTAGCATAAAGATAGAAAACTAAATTAAACCTAAATATACAATCAAATACAATTACAAAAGGCTACGCATAATCAATTTTTATTGATAAGTAGTGGAGTCAGTTTCACATTGGATGTCAGGCAACTATGGACGCTAATGCTGAACAACGGGACCCCACCCGAGAGAACAACAACGACAACAACTGCCGACGTCACTGCTCCCCGCCGAGTTTCGCCATCGCTCAAAACACATCGCCCATATGCTACCAAGTCGGGGTTGCTTTTCACAAGATTGAAAGAGTTGAACAGTTTGGACACCAGCCAGTATTAGCAACGAAACAGTGGATTTTAAAATGACCATAATGAGTTAACATACCTTTTATCTTTGACAATAACTTCAACGGGTGGAACGTATTCAACTGGGCCTTTGATCAACCATGTATCTCCTGGCTTTCGTACAACTTTTTCTGCAGAAATAGTAAATACAATGATAAGAAATGTGCAAAGACAGAAAGAGAATTGATCAGGCCTTGGTTGAGTTGAGGACACGAAAAGCCAATATTTTGGACGAATAAATTTCGGACAAAATATTTTCGGATAAAGAATTGTCGGACGTTTTTTCACGAATTTCGGACGACTAAAAAACCATATAATTTCAGTTAATTTTCGCTCATTTCATACTAACGATGTCATACATTTATAGATCAAGCCTCATTTTAGGGGTGCTTGGTCAGAAATTTTTACGAATAGTTAATGTGGAGAAGGTTGAGAATGATTGCAAAGATGGATATATGATCTTGGCCAAAATACTGGGGACAAATCACAAAATTGCACTACCTCGGGCTTTGATTACGTGCCCCCCCGCTCCCCCCGTTTCAAGGTTGCTTTAATCAAACACCATTCGATCTTCTCAACATTGAATTAGGGGGAAGGGGGGATCAGGAGGTTCTAAACATATGTTTTCGCCTCCATATTTTAGGAAACATCATGAAAACACTGAAATTTGCCTATGTCCCAGCGTCTGTAGGCCAGGATTGTAGTTTAAGAAAATATAATACTTTCACTAATTAACACTCTAACAATATTTCTTTTCAATGCAAAGCGTTTAGTGAGCAAGATATCATGCTTTCAAACAGTGGAAATGTTTTGCTGCGATTTTTCTATCCTGCAAAAAATTTCAGACACTAAATATTTTGGACTACATTAAAATTTTCCGACGTATGAAATATCCAAAAATATTAACGTCCAAAATTGTTGGCTTTAAATGTACTTACAAATACCAGATATGATAAAATAAACTAAACTATGGAATCAGCTTGACTATAACGTAAAACAGGCACCCTCCCTTGCCACTTTTAAAAGAAGATTGAAAGATAATTCATAAAAAATTAGTTTTAATAAATTTTTTTGGGCATTCAGTTTTTTCATATTAACTATTCAATTGTTTGCCACGGTCCCCTGAAAAGCAGTTCTTTAGGACTGATGGGGCTACCGTGCCTAAAAAAGTAAAACATAGAAATAGAAACCTCACTTTTCTGGCAGTGAACTAAAAATAAAAACCATGATGTTACCTTTCAAGCTAACAGTGTCGGTAAATTCCTCTTGTGCTCGCAAAACGATGGCTTCATCTTCACTAAGAAGATATGAATCCTGAATTCCACTTTGTAGCATCTCACCTACAAACCAATATACAAATAAAACTTATAAGTTTGGGTTTAGTGAACTTACCAAACAGTGACAACGGTCAGCAACTGATTTCAGTTTACATCACTTTGAAGATCAAATAACTGTTCAAGAGAACAACTACAAAGTACTGAGAATCATTGGAAAAGATAAACCCGAGCCCTCATGGGTGCACACGTATTTTTTCTTATAAAAAGAGACTATACAAATTTGAGTCAGGGCTCAAAGTTTCTTAAAATTATCCGTCCGATTTTGGGTACTCGCAGTTTTAAGAGTTTCATGAAGGTTCCATAACAATCTTCATATCTACTTCCTGTGTCATCCTGAACACTTCGAAACAAAATCTTCTGTAGATTTTCCAATGTTTAGACATTAGCCAAGTACCTTCCCAGTAATATGATCCGGAAAACATGTTAAATAAGTAAAATATGAAAAAGATTTCCTTTATTGAAATAAACATTTCCTAAGTTATATTTCCCACTCAGTACATTCCAAATTTTTTGGCAATCTGCGAGTTGCGTTTCTTGGAAGCAATTTCTGATGAAAATATACGCCTACAGATAAAAGAGTTTCCAACAAAGGCTTCCTGCGCAGATTTCTGCTATTCAGACAACTAAGGCCCCGTCCACACATATCCGGATATTTTTGAAAACGCATCTTTTTTTTATCTGTTTTGGGTTAGCGTCCACAAGTAGACAGTGTTTACTGTCACCGAAAATGAAGCCTTTCGAAAATGCTCTTTTTGAAAACGCCGTTTTCATGTTGTCATGTGGACGGGTGAAATCGGAGCTTTTCGAAAACGCTGACGTCACAGCACAGCATCAACTTACTACATAGCAGAGCATGCGCTCGGGCCTTTGGGGATGCGGATCTTTTTTATACGGATAAGAAAAGATGCGTTTTCAAAAATATCCGGATACGTGTGGACGTGGCCTGAAAATAAACTAAGCTAGACTAAACTGCAGTATTTTCGCTTGAAATTTAAACGGAATATATAAACAAAATATATAAGTAAATACAAACAAAAGGCAGCACCTGGATGCAAGAAAAAGTTTGCTATTCCTTTCTTTAAAACTCTTTGACCAAGCTGTGGTTTTCCATCTTTACCAATTGGGTTTACAATCACGCAGAATTCATGCTTTCCAACAACGGTCTTATTCACTTTCTCAACCAGAACCTATGCAGGAGAAATACATTCGTAGCATTTAAAGTGCCACTGTAACTCATGGTCCTTTGTGGGCAAACTGCAACTTCAGACTGTCTCAAGATAAAAATTGGCCTAAGTAAGCGGAAAATGCAGATCAATATTGCAATGCTTAAAATCATAGCAAGATCTGACTTCGGTTGACTTGTCTGTTAGTTTAACTACTGCATTGTCGATTTATATTTTCCGCTTATTTGGCCAAAATTGACTTGAGACAGTCCTAAACTGCAGCTTGCCCGCAAAGGAAATAGATTTGATTAAGCTGCACCCCCTTTTCTCCGTCTTCTCTGTTTGTGTCCTTCGCGTAATATGTGATCTTTGTGTACCGGAGTTATTCCAATAGGGATCACATGCTGTACGAGCCCCCTTGTCCTTTACAGCGCCAAAATATTAAGAGCGCCCCTGGCGGCATCTGAATATCCCTTACGAATGGGATTTATTTCATAAGTAGGCGCCAAGGGTCCCAATCGGAATAAAAACGGCTTCTGTTTTTTAAAGATAGTCGGTGTTTGTTTTTTTTTGTTTATTGTTGCTTGGTGGCTGCAGGAGAGATGTGCTTGATCACACCTCTTGTGGTATAGTCGTGTACATCGTCTTGTGAATCGTCTTGTATTACGTTGTAATCATATTGTTAATGCAACTTGTGTTATATCAATCATAAGTCTAAAAATTTTTAAAATTGTATTAGCTTTACTTCGTTGCTGTTAACTTATCTCACAGTTTTGTAATTATTCACTGATATACATATAAAAAAGGACCCTGGGTGACAATTGCCCTTTAAAATCGCTAAGCTTGATTCATATGGTGCAGCAGTGCAACGGGCATACAGTTTCAGTGTTGCCAACAAGGACAGATAATGTTACAATGGAACTCGCTACTTTTTATTGATACCTAGATACAAAGCAATTTGTGATTGCAGACAAAGGGAATTCCATGATCGGTTGGTCAAGACATAAACAAATACAAAGCAAGCCGCAAAAATTGCCCTGAAACTCGGGTCACTAGCTCGGTCGTTGTGCATTTCAGAAATGGTTTTAAA
>REGL01000341.1:130999-148562 GCA_004194395.1 Aurelia aurita complex sp. Pacific | reverse complement strand
CAAATTCAAAATACCTCTCAGCAGTAAAATCATTTCCGAAAATATATTGCAATAACAAAAATTGACCTGACTCTTGCCTTAGAAGAAACCTTTAAAATATTACCTTAGCCTTGTATTCCGCTCCAAATTTCTTTGGAGCTTCCTCGTCCACGAGACGTGCTTTCTTTAATCCTGCTCTGTGAATACCACTACCTCCAGCTGAAAAAGAAAATAAAACAATTTCAAATACCAAACAAAATATTATGCACGAAGCGTACTCCAAATTTACATGAACAGGTCTGCCTGATCTCTTAATATGATTTTCAAACTTCGACTTTTGAAATCACTCGTGATTTAAGAACAAAAGGTCCAATCTCAATGAAAAGAACTTTCCGATCTCTGTAAAGATCTTTGAAGCCCAACACGCCAGTAGGAAGTGAGGGGCTAGGTGCTGGAGGCCCACAATAATTTTGAAAACAATGGTGCTACTTTACAAGCAATAATTAGATGTATCGTTGTGTATTTTTTCAAGAAGATCCCCTCCCCATCAGCAGCTGCAGATTTGTGCCTTAATTTCAAGCAGACCCCCTTTCCCAACTATTTGTACAAAATGGAAATCTGTTCAAAGCACAATTATTTATACTGTTATTTGTTTGTATTTAATGAAACATTGTGTAACACGCATAGAAGAAGAATTTATTTGATCGCAGGCACTGCATGGTTTTAAGAACGCCTACATTTCGTAGAAATCTGAGCATTCTCGAAAGTGAACAACGGTAGTAGAGGCTGCAATGTCAACGGATGTAGACTTTTTTAGTATAGCTAAAAGGTCGATCGTTAAACAAGCTTGTAAATTAAACTTACGTTGGTATGTCATTGTTTCATCGGAGCCTCGTTCTTCGCTGATGCCTCTCTTTCTTGCCAAACTCTGTGAAAAAACAGAAAATGTTTTAAAGTCAACGTTTTCAATTCTACCAAAAAATGATTTTCTACAGAATATAATCAGCAGCGAAATAAACAAACATTAATTCCTACGACTTATCAACTGCACTAAGCATTAACAGATGCTTGGCCTTCTCTGAATACATAGACTATTGGGGAGACAGAGCTTTCTCCAACAAGGGACCTTTACTTTGGAACAGGCTCCCACTTTGTGTAAAAACAATTGATAGTCACAATTCTTTAAGGAAAACCTGGAAAGAATCAAAACTGCAAGAATATTCCTCTGAAAACATTATATTCATTCATGCTCATAGCTACTACAACCTGCAAAAAAACAAACGAAAATTTTTCAAACCAACCCAGCTCTATCAAACTGCTTTGCCGTTCATTTTTTCATTCATCTTCTGCTCCTAAATAGCTCTTGTTTCCTTTTATATTCAAAGCTGATTGCAATTTGTAGCTTAGTTGTTAATTAGAAGTATAGCTGTTTTGTATAATCGTAATATTTTCCATTCTTATAACTTTATCAATATATAATAGTTAAATGTTTTGTAATGTTCTTGTTCTTATAAGCGGCCTAGACTAGATAAGCATTGCTTTTTCTAGGGCGTACAAATCAGTAAGTATTTAGTTATAGCTGATTTGTGAATAAATATCATCATCATTTCATATTCACACAAGCTTATACAGAGAAACTGATTCTTCTTAAGAGGGCCACAAAAATTGAAATGAATTCAGTTCCTGCTGGGTATAACACCAGCAAATTTGAGTCTGAGAGACATCAAAACAATTCTGTCCATCAATACAATTTGCTTTGCAGCTTCCCAAGTCCAGCAGACATCATTCCAACATCTAACAAAAACAGCAATGGGAAGCTCTGCAAACGTCCAAATTTAGTCGCAGACCATTAATTCTTACAACAGGTATGGATTTCAGAGTCCTTCCTCTTTGCAGTGAAGGTCTAGCAATATTGCTATAATCTAAAAATACTACACTTACCGATTCATTTAAAGAGGCATTTGATGACCCTAGTAACAAAAAATAGCATCAGAAAATCTACATAAATCATGGTAACAAATAAATTAATGAGAAAATATATTAGCTCACGCATCAAAAGGAAAACTGGAAAGCAGAGGACACAACATAGAAAATTCATATTTGAAGTCAGGGAGCAACTGGGGCTTTAGATGGCCTAAAATTGACTTTCAATCAAAATTTGATTAATTCAGAAGTTGCAAAAATTCCCAAGAGACTACAGTAAAAACCCGCACATAAGAACCTAATATTTTGAACTCAGCCTGTTTAGGTTCTTATGCAATGAGGCACATCCAGTAATCAGGGTGTAGGTTCTTAACAAAGGGAAATATGTAAATCTAAATCTTAGCCAAACTTATTTACACTCTTGATCATATCCATTTCAACCCAAGCTTACCGAGTTTACCCCTGCCTATCACAGTTCTGCAAGTAATGTTTTGGAGTTCACGAAAGAGGTCAATTGGCAAACAGATTGCATTTATTTCCTAATGAATGAATGAAACCCTTTATTAAGAACCTAGTTATGATATCAGGCTGAAATTGTTCTTATCCATTGGGTACAAAGTATATGATTTCAGGCTGTAGGTTCTTAATAAATGAAGGTTCTTATGTGCGGGTTTTTACTGTACCTCTGTTTCTGAGCATGAAATTATAAAATGTCAACAAATCAAGTTTAGCTGCACAAGAATTTTTGATCAAGGCCCCACTGAAGATGACATTGCAAAATAGTTGTGATTATAAAGAGAGGGATACCATAATTTTGAACAAGACTATGGATTTTATAAATTTTCAGGAGATTTTGTAATAATATACCTTCTATTTTATCATCCTCGATGACCAATTTTCCATCTTCATTTATAGCAATGTCTTCTTTCGCTGTTTTTGATTTAGCAGCGGGTTGCGTTCCTGCAACAAAAATTCAATCTGTCATTGCTAACAAATTCTACAATGGATAAAATAATGGGCACTTTGCTAAATACTGACGGGAAGGGGAGGGGCAATGTCTCTGCTACATAATACCATTTCTTAGTCATCTTATCATCTTTAAACCTGACGATATCGTTACTTCAAAGGTAGGGGGTGATCATATCCCTTAACTCACTCTCACACTGCAGGCTGTAACACTACCTTTTATATAAATCTTGCATATAAACAAGCAGTACATAACCAATCTTAAATAGGGCTACCGGGTGCGCTAAAATAAACTATGCACGTTTGGCAGGCCACAATGAATCGTACATTCGACCGATTTTGAAGATTTATGATTTAATCTTTAGCAGACAGCCTGAATTAGATTCTGCAAATTTTTTGCAAATTTTTCCGTTTTCAGTTTGTAGAGCAAGAAGCGAGTTTCTCAAAGTTTTCGTTCTCGAAAACACTGAAAACGATCAAAAGACTTTGATCAAATTTTGAAAAACTCAACATGAATGAACAAAGAGGAAACGTTTTCAGGGTGATTTCGGGGTTTAGTACCAACTCTCGTACAGCAGATTACAATCAGTCGATTTCTAAATCCCCAATCACCACGAACGAGTTCTCTCTCTGTCCATTCATGTCGATTCTTTAGAAAACTTGATCGATGTTTTTTTTATGGTTTTCAGTGTTTTCGAAAACTAAAATTTTAAGAAACTTGCTTCTAGCTCTAAAAAGCGAAAATGAAAAAAAATGCAAAAAATCCTAGAATCTAATCCGGGCTTTCTGCTAAAGATTATGTCATAAATCTTCAAATTCGGTCCAGTGTACGATTTATTATGGCCTGCCAAACGTTCATAGTTTATTTTGGCGCACTCGGTACAATAAAGGAAGAATAAGGCCTAACGAGATTAACATAAGGTTCCTACATGTACAATTCAAAAAGTTCATTGAACTACAATACTAAAAATTCTGCTAGGAATCATATTGATCTTTTTCAATTTGGATCTATTTGAAATAGATTTTAAAAGAAAGATATTCTGACAATTTGTGAATGTATCAGAGCGTTTACTTGAATTAAATTAAAATTAAAGATAATTAACAAATTAAAACTATTTAGGCAGGAAAACACTGACGGTAACTTGAATGCACCTGAAATTTTTGTAGCCATTTTTGTGTCTAACAAATCAACAACTTCGTCGCTTTCTTCCATGATCCAACTTGCAGATTTCTAAAACAGGAGAAAAAGTGTTATTTGATCGAGAGCTTTGAGCAATTTTCCATGACTTTGAGATTTTGAAGAAAGTATTTTTGGAAGCACAGAAATTGAGCAAAAACGTCAATCAAAGTAAGGGTAAATTTTGTAAAACAGAAGATTTGGGTTTTCAAGGAGACAGCGATTTTCCTTTCAGAAGAATAGATTTCACACCTCTGAAGGCACTCAACCAAATCAAAATAAAGAGAGAGGGCAAAGCATTACGGTTGGCTGCATTGAGGCGGTGACATCTATTCTTGAGGCTGTCAAATCGCTTTGCCTTGATCAGAACTGTATCCTTTGTTGATAAAATCCGCCCTTGCTATCAATCAATTCATGTCGATTTGTTTATGTTAAGCCCCGGCAAAACGACTGGACATTTGCACTGGACATGCACTGGACAAATGTTCAGCGTAAAATGTTGCGTCGTTTTGCCACCTTGTCCAGTCTTGTTCAGTCGTGTTCAGCGATGTTGAGCGTTGTTCAGTTGATTTTGAAGGCAGTCAAAAATGTTCAGTGGACAAGATTAAATTTCTTTTGTTTGAAAATGTTGTGGAAAAATGTTCAGTCGTTTTGCCACTCCACTGGACATTGTTCAGTTTCCGCACGCGCATTGCAATGAAATAGTGCATAATTTCATTCACGGTTTTTCATTCCAAGCTAAGCTGTCCTCCATTGTCAACTCCTTCATGTTATTTACAAACATTCTCATTTATTCATAGTATCTTTACCTATTGCCTTGCGTTTCTTTGGCTTTTCTTGCCGTTTTTATCTTGGAATGATAGTCAAAATCATGGCTGGCTATCACTTTGTTTACGACCCATCTTTTACCTCATGTCAAATAGCTTTCTTATCTCTAATGTCAGAATTTTGATGGCAGAATGAACGACGTGAAAAGCCACAAACAAAATCAGAATAATATTTCTAACTCCCTTGGCTCTGTTGGGAGTTTGCGCAAAACTTCCCAAACTGAATTCTCAATCCAAAAAACTTTGCGCATTTCTGTTGCCCAGTAAATGTTCACCGGACAATGTTCAGTCGTTTTGCCACAACCTAAATTTTCTTGATGTTCAGACACTGAACAAGGTTAGCAATGTCCAGTGAATGTTCAGTGCAAAAGTCCAGTCGTTTTGCCAGGGCTTTATTGCGCAGCCTGAGAATTACAACGTTCTAACTGACATTGACATCAGATTCAAGGTAATTACGTCACATGGTTGTGTATACAGTAAGCCTTTGCTTGACCATTATCTACTAGCCTCGGTTTCGATTTGATGCTACAAGGATGAGAATAGTAAGGTATTCTGCGTTCAACAGTTCCATTTGAGTGTTACGAGGTTCTACCTGTAAGCTGGTTATATCTTAGCAAAATGTATTGTTTATATCGATCGATTTACATGATTGAATTGTATGATCTGTGTGATCAATTTGTATGATCTGTATGATTGATCTGTATGATCAATCTAGTTTTCAGCAGTACTCAAAGATCTTAACCACCACGATCGAATCACAGGTTTTGATTCATTGCTGATCAAACACAGGGGACAATCACCCCATATAACATTCCAAAATCGATTGTTACCTTTTCTTTCTGATTATCATTCTTCTTGAAACTGGTTTCATCATCGGAGGACAAATCGCTGTCATCAACTTCTTGATTTGTGTTGTGTCGTTTTCCAGTTCTGGATGATTCCACCTGCGAGCCAAAATTATCGTGAAACGAAAAATAATGAACTTGGAAAGAAGTGTAAACAACACATCCAAACAATAAATGCCACTGGTAATATTCTTCACAAAATTCATTGTGTTTCCTCGAAAATTCCTTACTTCATTCTTCTACCCAGGGGCGCGGGGTACTTAGTATATTTTGCTGACGGAATGTGTGCACTCCTTTCCGGGTATCGTTTTCGCCTCTTCTTTCTAACGCTGGGCATCGAAAGAAGGCACTCTTTCTAGAGCCGGTTATCAAGGGGCATTCTGTAGACTAATGACTTTTTCGTCTCTTGTTTTCCTGTATTCTTTGATTTGGTGATATCACTTGGTTAATAGGTATCACCTATTGACCAAGTGATATGAGCAAATCGAAGAACGCAGAGAAACAAGGGATAAAAAGGCATAGGTCTAGGCATTCTGTAGGAGCGAGTTGCTATTTCAACGTTTTTAGTGTCTTTTTACAATCTATTTTTCTTCTCAAAACGGGGGTCATGCGTGCTCAAGAGAATACAACAAAATACAAACAAATACAAAACAGAAATATTATGTCTCTCTTTCTTCAGATCTGGGTCAAACACAGTTTGAATAAAAGACAAATCCGCACCTCTCAAGAGAGAGTGCGCACAATTTGTAGTATATGTACGACAGGTTTTCTTTTTGAAAAGTATAAAAGAAATTTTACATACCAGAGAACTTTCAGCAGCGACTTGCTTTCGTTTCTCATTGGCTTTGTGGATTGTAGATACAAATTTTCTATGCTCTTCCGGAGTGGCTGAGCGCACAACGGGAAAGCTAAAAGGAAGCAAACATTAGGTCATAATCAGCGAACAGCCGCGAGATTGGATCTGTGTAAGCACGTTGGACTACTGATTTAAAAGGCTGATGCGTCAAATCCTTGCTGTGCCAAAACCAGCTATAGGGAGTGAGGCGAATCGTATACTCGCTGCAACTCCTACCTAAAAGAATCACGAGATGTGGTCATATCGAGGGGAAGGGCCAGGACCCTGCTTCGATAAGTTTTCCTAAAGCTGCCTTCATATGATGTGTAGCAATTTCAATTTTATTCGCAGAATCACCCAAGACCCACGAGAAGCGGAGCCTACCTAGCCTGGGCCGTAAATTAAAGTTCAAAAGGATATACGAAAAAAGAAAAAATTACATCATAGTACAAAGCTACGAATTCAACAGTAAGATATATTTTGTCAGAAACAAACATGCTCATTTGTGGACTCTGCTCAATAACGCGAAAAAGCTAGTAATCCAGTAGTTTGATGCAACGCTTGGCGAAAGAATTTTCTTTGTCCTGCAATATGATATGAAACAAATGATCAATAACACCTACTCACCCAATTTTTCTTATCAATTTCTCAAGAATGAATCTTGTTTGCGTACGTAGGACATTTTTGTCACCTCTCTTCCCGTCAAAGAGATTCTTTACCTGCAAGGCAAAGCCAAATTTGAATCAGATTTTTAATTGGTCAGATAAGATTTGGGCTGTTCAGGAAATTATGGCGTCTTCTTGGCTTCAAAACAGCTTTCCGGTTGTGACGTCATCAAATTGCTAAACTGTAAACCACAACAGCTACAAATTCCTACTTACCGCTATTTTAGGGAGCGCTCATTTTTGATCCTGGGTACCAGGGCGGAGGGTTTTTGACAGGGGTATATGAAGTCATCAGTCAATATTTAAAAGTAAAAAATCAACAGACATCTGGAAACGATGAATCACTGGACTGGCATGAAAATCGCCTGGGACAAATTGGTATGTATTCACATATATTGTATACGTCCTCAAAGAGTTCTGGATGGGGTACCAAACCATTTTGCTGAAAGGTGATGGGGTACAAAGACTTTTTGATATATTGAAGATGGGTATGAAATATTGTCTAATTGTATGAAACTATCCTGCGCCCTGGTACCCACGATTAAAAATGACCGCTCCCTTATAGACCTTCATAAACTATGGTTTTCTTGAAGATCGTACCGTGTTCCCCCATTCCTTTAGGAGGATTCACGACGATTATAGTTTGTTCAAAGCTTTTTGTGAAATCTTGCAATTAAAGAAAAACGCAATAATTCTGAAAATAACCAAGATATCAAATATTGCAAATGAAGACTTATAACGAAGAACCTGAAGTTCCTTTCAAGCCATTAAGTCAAACGAAAGATGCATCAACCAATCATGCAATGTTTTTTAAAGATTTGATTCCTATGCTTCATTTATATAAATCACTTACCAGAATTTCAACATGTCTTAATAATTCTTCTCGATCAAGATACGTGATGAGTGCCTGCAGATATTGGTAAAATGCACAAATCAATGTTAAACTGAATTAACAAGAAGACTGCTTTTAAAATATTACCACAAAGAGCGAACTATCAAATCTTTAATAAAAAATGCTACATATGGTTCCAAGCATTGCACCAGCAAAATTTGTTATTCAGACGTTATTCAGGCATCATTTTGTTGCTAAACGATCAGTCTACACAGTGATAAGTTTCCTAATTACACGATAGCACAAAAATGTGGAAAGCTGGATTCAACATAAAATAACAACCAATCAGTAAGAAACTGACTTGCAAGTATTCAGGCTTATCTTTTTGGCAATCTGCTCAAAAATGCTCAAACTATTGTCAGAAAGTTGCTTCAAAACATTGATCAAAATTCACAAATTAATTCTGATAAAGAGCTACAGACAGAGTCCTTACTGAATCATTTTTTGGGCAAGTGCAGCTCCTCATACTTTGCTAAAAAGTTTAGAACCTACACGGTTTGACCTCAAAACCTGCCTAAAAAATTGGCGGGTTTTACTGTAACTGGTAACATTAAAAACCAATCGAGAATTCAAAGGGGCCATCAGTTACATCCACAGCTAAGCAGGCAAGCATCAAGACATCAAGCTTCTCTGATCACACTCACAGAGCCCCGTTCACGCGAGAACGAATCAATTTGGGTCCGATCTCAAATTGGTACGGATAGGCCTTGCGTGCACACGAGAGCGGATGGATTCGATCCACCTGGAAGTGCTATCCATGCTAGTTTGGCTCCCTTAACAGTGACGGATCCAGGGTGGGTCCACTGGGTCCCTGGACCCACTTAAAGAAATCAAAGTTTGGCTATTAATAGAAAGTTCACCGTCTTTTTGACAATAGGTTATGCAGTCACAAACTTTTCTGAGTGAAATAGATTTTGAAAAATGAGATTGTAAATTATCTTCAAGTGGTAAACAAGCAGATCAAGTTCTTCTCGTATCTTTTGGATTTGATCCAAGGGCTCTTGAGTCAATGGTCCGGTAATTCTGCTTGTCGGTGATTATTTCTAGCGATGATGTTCTGTGAATGGCACTAAAAGCGAATATCCAGTTACAATGGTTTCAAATATGATGTCAATCCTTCTTTGTTCAGTGCTCATGGACCCATAAAAGCTATTTATACCTACATTCGTTCTATTGCAACGTCAGAAAACTTCCAAATTTAGCCTACTGTGGACCCAGCCACTGCGACGGATTCCGCAGTGGCTGGGTCCAGTGCAGACTAAATTTAGCAATTTTCTGACGTTTCAATAGAGATGAGTGTAGCTATAAATATCTGTCTGGGTCCACTGAAATGGATAACGCTGTGATTGCATCATATGAAGTTTCGCATATAGAGAAGGCGGAACAGGGTCATGAATACGACTACTGACTGTGGTAGGAACTGAGGAATATGGAGGAGAGAGAGAGAGCTGATGTGTCAGATTTAAATCAAGTGTTCACCTTTTTAACGGCATCCAAGGAGCTGACCTTCTATCCATCTATGTATGATCTATGTATGTTTATATGAGTTGATCGTGTTCGTGTATGAATGATAACATAAGTGTCATTTTAAGACTTTAATCAAGCTAGTAAAAAGTCATGCTGTACACTTTGATTTGACGTAGTATTTCAAAATGATATATTATTCCTCAAGCATCGCAAGAAATTCTTTGATGATTTTGGAGACTTGAAATATTCATAATCATGACCAAAAAATATCACATAACCTCAAACTATAATCAATAAAGTAATTTAGTTTTGAATCATAACTTTGCAACATTTAGTGTGTGCAAACCTGGAGGGCGTGGTCGAAGGAAATTTCCCTGAAATAGCGTTTTAAGCCAATCTGAAGGGCGTGGTCACAAAAATTTTCCGGGGGGGTACCCCCGGACCCCCCTATAGTTTTCGGCTCGCTTCGCTCGCCTTCGGATTGGACCCAGTTAAGATTTTCTCTGGATCCGCCCCTGCTTAAAAAAGCGTTCCCATCTGCATCCGATCCACTTGGCTCCCGTGTGCACGTGAAGTTCTGCATCCAAATGGGAAAGGATCAAAATCTGCTATCATGTTAGACTGATGACCGGGAGTCCCTTGTTGCCCTGTGCTCTTTGATCTGAAGATGGCGCTTCGGTCAACAGATGGCGCTTCGGTCCTGTTGAGCAAGTTTTACCGTAGGGATACAAGGGACTCATCCCCATAAGTCTACTATCATGTCTGGTTGGTATAAGATCCTTACAAGAATACTGCACATGTCTCAAGGAAGTGGAACTGATTGGATTCGATCCCATGTGAACGTAACTTTGTTTTAGATCGTTTCTTGAGTACACGGGGTCAAAGCTTCAAATAGAATCCAAACAAGAACGGAGCCGAATGGATAGGTTCTTGTGTGCATAGGGTCTAAATTTGAGAAACAGAATGAAAGTGTAAAGTGTATAAATACCTTTGCGAATGCAAGAGCTGATTTGATGACTTCCCTGTCCTTTGAACGAAGTAGACTAACGCTTGCTAGAAGCAGTCGTTTGACAACATCTGGAGATAAAGATTCTGCAACGAAGAATTTTATGCGCTAAAACATCTTTGAATTCAAAAGAAACACATCTCCAGCCTGAAACAGAAGACACCAGTCTGTAGGATATACACTTCTGGTACATTATCAAGAGCCACCGAGTAAGGACAGCTGGAATGGCCTAGGAACTCCCGTTTTTTCAGAAGCCCAACCATTTTCTCTTCGTCACAGTAATGTAGAATTCGACAGTTTATCACAGATCTTGATCGATTGTATATGTTGCTGTGATTATTTCAATGCATGTTAGGACCCCTTAACTAAGAACGTTTCCAGTAGTTCCTTTATTATGAGCTATTCCTCAAGGTGAAAAATTGTAACAAAACCGAGGGGCAAATCATTCCCCGCAAATCTGGTCCACAACCAGCAGAAATCTTTGGTCTTTGCGAAAAATTCCTGAAACTCTTCAAAAGTCCTTTTCGTCCTCATAAAAATCTCTTCAGCTTCTTAGAAAAAAAAAATTAATACTGAAGCCAGTTTCACATTGGATGTCAGGCGAGCATAGGCGATAATGCTGAGCAACAGAAGCCCTAGCCGAGAGAACAATAACAGCAACAACTACTGCCGTCACTGCTTAGTCCCCATCGCGCAAGACACCACGCCCATGCTATCAGGTTGGGGTTTCTTTTATCAATATTATTCATTATTAAGATTCAAATTTGAGAATAAACTTACCCTTGTACGCTATGCTGAGTTTTCCAAGTGACTGAAGAGTGGCACTGATCATGTGTGAAGACGCTGCGAGGCCTGCCATTATAGTGTCAATGTATGTCGTTACACTTTCTATGATAGAGAAAAGTCGGTCATGAGAACACTGATTTGCTTTATGTTGAGTTAAATTACTCTTCTCCGCCGGTTTCTGGTTTCTGGTTCCGTAGTCCATGGTTTCCGTGGTCCGTACTTTAAATATAACCAAACGAAATAGGAGACGTGGAAGATTTTTTAAGTGAATAAAAGTTAAAAACTGATACAATCTCCACTCTCAGTGTCTTTCTGCCTGCTTTATTCGCCTTGTATCACGGCTTCAAATTTTAGGCCATCAAGTCACCATTACAGCATTGTACGGCACAACAAACCTGGTGCATTTTAAGCTGTTGTTGTTGTTGTCGTATGAAGCGTGGGGAGCGGATGGCCTAATCTAATCTATAAACAGAACAAAGAAAACGCCTACGCACGTTATTATTCCTCTAGCTAAACAACATCCACGTAGGCTCACCGAAATCATCAAATACAACAGGCTAATTTTAGACTTGCATATATGCAGGTCTTGGGAAGGCTCTGTTTATCTCCATCAATTAGCTTTAAATTCTATCGTCGAACGCAGATCATGGTAAAATGATCCTCACCGCCATCGTTTGACGAATCGCCTGTACCAAAGTCACAAACATGAGGGTGAGCATCGGAGAATACAAAACTATATACCTTCTTTTGATCTGCTGTCGTTGTAAATAATGCAGTTGCCAATTTCTTCAAGAAGATTAAACGCAGAGGCCTTTGCTTTGACATTGTTTGCTTTTGTACATAAAATTACCTGAAACGGAAAAACATTGGTTGAGTGTTTCGAGTTTAGAGTAGGATAGGCACTAACTCTTGATTGTGTGATAGGGTACACAGCCTTTACGAGCTCAAATAAACAGGACAATTGCGTAAAACCACATTTACCATAAATTTAGGCCGATCCTCCCCCCCCCCCGTTTTATCAATCCTTCGCAATACCAGTTTCTGCAGGAACCTCAAATTCAAAATTGTTCCACGCAGTCTAGTACCGAGTTACTTTGGAGGAACAATTCATTTCCAGGAATTAGTCCAAATCTTAATCAATTATTATGAATTTTTGAAGATCTGTTCTTGCGTTTGTGAGATTAGTGGCTGGGGGGGTAATAACATTTCAAGTCCTCTCAAAGTTTGCAATGAATTACATTAATTTCAACTTTACAAAAGCACAAAGCAAAATCATGCATCTTTGCAGGAAAGGTGACAATAATAGATAAAAATTTTACTAAAACTTACATTTCTATCAACGATAATTTACGCAAAACCAATACTTTCTCCAATGCCTATACGTGTCCGTCTGCTATGGTTCAGGAAACTGGATATCAAAATTAGAAGCAGAGCGTAGAAATTAAAAAAGAATCGTACTTCTGCTAAAATTGACGTCAGAAAGTCGTTGTGTCCTGCAGACAATTTTCTTACAATTCCAGTCAAACATCTCAATCTTGGCTAGAAGGAAATAAGAATTAACTTTGAAACATTAGCAGAACAGTTAGTCGTAAATTGGTTAGAAACGTGAATAAATAGTGCCCCCTTATTGGTTTGAAACTAAATTCTAGTAATTTCATTGGTCAATACGGAACCACTTCATATGGGCCTAAAGGGTTGATACGGCCTAGAGTTCTCGTAGCTGCGATGGATCTATCTTGTTTCTATAGAGGAAGATTACTGCTTGAAAGGTATGTATTTTGCGATGAGTAGGTCAGGAAAACATTATTCTTTGTACTAAAAATTTTCTTTTCGATGTTTAAGCTCTTTAAACCAGACTTTGAAGCGATTTTGTTGAGTGTATGAGAACTCTCGCTAGTTTAGGTCATTTTGAAGCAGGGGGTCCACTTTACAAGAGTAATGGTATGAGTCCCTCTTGAGCAAATGATATCTGCAAATCAAAGCAAGCAGGGAAACAAGGGACGAAATGTCATAAGTCTAACGAAGGAGTACTTACTGCTTTTGAAGATGGAGCAGCCGCTGACATTGACATGAAAAGATTTTGCTTGATTTCTTCAAGATTAGCCAGAACGAAATTTCTGCATCCGTCTGAAGTGCCATCACAAAGTTCCTCTAGTATACGATATGCTTTTTTCTGTTCATTCTTATCTGCACTCTGAAGTGAAATGAAAATACATTTTAGTACGCAAAATTAAGGAAAAAAATTTCTTTCATTTAAGGACCAGTTCAAGCATTGTTTTTTGCCATGTCGAAATTTAGCAGATGCTGCTAAAAACTTGTAAGTGTCAAAAAATTCGACAAAAAAACCAAGTTCAAATCACCCTCCGTTTTAAAGAAATAAAATGGCAGAAGTTCATCAGCTCTGTCGTGCCAAACGGCAGAAAAGCGACTTGATTTAAACATCGTATTTCTGCCACGTTTAATAAATCAATCTTAAGCCATGGTCCACAGTTTCTACGTGTGATAAGCCACTACGCTTGTGCATTTTGGAAAATAGCCATTTCAACCATTTTAATCTCAATCCGACACGGCAAAAATCAGATTAGATCAGATTTTTAAACACGGCAGATTCTGCCGTTTTTAATACGGTTCGATTCGACAACGCAAAAAAAACGATGCTTAAACAAGGCCTAAGACTGGTCTAGCAAACCTAAGACTTCAATCTTAATTAAAGGAAAAAGGATGCAATAGACCTTCTAGCTATTTTACAAAAGAGTCTGGATCGAGCAGTATGTTAATACATTTTCATGCAAAACGTCCGGTTGAGCGGCGTTACAACTTCTACCATTGTTTACCAAATTCAACCATTCGTTAGATCTCAGCAAACTGTACAAAAAGATGTCTCGATCCAGACTTCGTTGATTAATCTGAAGAAATAGCCATATCATCCTACTTCTAAATTCAGTTTATATACCCACTGACATTTAACAATTGTTGAAGTGAACAACGGAGCTAAGTGGAGGTAAAAATCTATTAACAGGGAAAAGAAAACGTGTACTAGCCAAGGCATTTGCAACGTTGAAAAAGCAGATTTTCAGGGGCATGCTGAGTCAATTTCTTTTGCAAACTCACCCAAACAGGGCGGCACATCTAAAGTCGCCACAGTAGTTCCAGATAGGAAAGGTTCTGAGCGGTCCGAAAGACCAGCTTTATCAATTGTGAATGAACATACCTTTATCAGTGGGACGGTTGCATCATAAATCTTTCGAATGCATGTTTCATCGACATGTCCGACCATTGCAATGATCAAATCCATCAAGGCAGTCCTGAAAGATGGCCGGAAATCGAAATGAACAAATAAAGACAAACATCACTAGTGCAGTCAAAATCGCCTTTGCTGAAGGCTGCTCTAAAAGTTTGCAATTACCGTAAAATCTTCTCCTACCTGCATCTAGACAAAGTTTCAAAATTTACTATCAAAAATATTAAAATCTACAGTAGATCTAACAGCACAAGAAGTCACAGATAACAGCCTTTGTGTATAAAATCTAACGCTGAAAAATTCTGAACTTAGAAAAAAGAGCTTCGACAACTGGGTCTGATGTTATGGTATTTTGTGTTGTGTTGTGTTGTGTTGTGTTGTGTTGTGTTGTGTTGTGTTGTGTTGTGTTGTGTTATGTTGTGTTGTGTTGTTTCGGTTTGTTTTGTGTTGCGTGTGGTGCTGTGTGATGTGGCGTTGTGTGATGAGGTGTTGTGTCATAGCCTACTGTAGACCTGACCTAAATATCCGCTACAAAACCTTGTTTAGAATCTAGCTGCAGTAGCTCGTTTGCATTACCGTTTATCCTTGGAGTCCTCCTCACTCTTTAGTTTTTCATATGCATTGTCCATGAATGTGTTTACAAGCTGCAAAAACAAATAATATATTAAGCTCCCTATGAAAGTGCAATTGCTAACAGTATTTGCATGGTAAAATGATTGTATCCTAGGGGAAAAGCATCAAGGAAAATAAAAGACACCATACCTTTGTATCTGTGATTCTGATGTAAGCTTTGATTGTTTGTAACGCAGGGAGAGAAACACTTTCGTTGCCATTTTCACTTTCGGTTAGAAAAAGATTGAAGAGAATAGGCAAATAATTTTTGCTGTATTTCTTCAGTTCTTCGGCATCTCTCTCTGAAAAATATGAAGTTAGAAACACATTAAAATGTCCTGATATTGTCATAATTCAAAAATATCTGGTGGGTGAAAAATGACAAACCATCAACGAATTTCGACAATTTATATTTCATTTTGTAAATGGAAAGCTAAACTAGATATGAAAATCAGTCAGTCACACAGTTATAAAATCATCGGCTGTTTTGTTTGGAAGCTAGTTCTTAAAAAGCTTGCAAAACGACTAAAATTGGATTAATTATGTCAACGTTTTACCTTAAAAACAAATTAAATATTTAAATCAAATTAAATATGTAAATCCTCTTCTCAGAAGGTAAAATCTGAAATTCTGAATCTTGTAAGAGAATCAATATAAGAATGTCTTATTTCAGACCTTCAAAAGGTAGTCGCGTTTTCCATCCCCTTTCCAGGTTTTTCCAGCCCAATCAATGAGGTCGCTGACATGGTTTCACATAAAGAAGGTATCCAAATCCGCAGAATAATCAAATTGATGAGATTTGACAAATGAGTCAATTTTCATGGGGTTAGACCCCTGTTCTTCTTTACGCCATCTACTAACTCTTGATAAACATCTAACCACGATAAAACAACAAAAGAGTTGTGTTCGTGCATATTTCGAGTATTCGCAACCCTGACCTGAAATCTAATGCTAGACAGACTCTAGTACAGTATTCACCACCTTTTCATCGTTTGCAATATTTATGTGTAGTTGTACGTGGTTTAATGCTTTCATGTGATGGCCTCGTGGTATAGTACTTGTAGTATTGTAAAGTAGATTGTAGTTAGTCTAATAAATAACATAATGTGTCTTAATTTTTAATGGAATATAAAAAAAACTAAACAGTATTATGTGTTGCACAGTTAATGTCAGATGAACATTTCTACCGGGTGCGCCAAAATAAACCATGCACGTTTGACAGGCCACAATAAATCGTACATTGGACCGCTTTGAAGATTCATGACTTAATCTTTAGCAAAAAGCCTGAATTAGATTCTAGGATTTTTTGCAAAATTTTCTGCTTCAGTTTTTAGAGCTAGACGCGAGTTTCTTAAAAGTTTCGTTTTCAAAAACACTGAAAACGATCAAAAAACGTCGATCAAATTTTCTAAGGAATTGACATGAAGGGACAAAGAGAAAACTTGTTCATGGTGATTTGGGATTAATCAATTAATCGATTTCTAAATCTCAACTCACCACAAACAAATTTTCTCTTTGTCCATTCATGTCGCTTCTTTAGGAAATTTGATCGACGTTTTTTGATCATTTTCAGTGTTTTTGAAAACAAAATTTTTAAGAAACTCGCGTCTAGCTCTAAAAACTGAAAGCAGAAAAACTTGCAAAAAAGCATTGAATCTAATTCAGGCTTTTTGCTAAAGATTAAGTCATGAATCTTCAAAATCGGTCCAGTGTACGATTTATTGTGGCCTGTCAAACGTGCATGGTTTATTTTGGCGCATCCGGTAGTGCAATTGTTACCATTTTCTCCTGATTCTAGGAAATCAATGCTAGTTACCTGAATTGACACCTTTGATTGTGACTGCCCTCAGCGATTGCAGAATCACAAGGCGTAGCTTGGGCTCATCAACTAGTGCCTTGCCAAGAACACGTGCTATGTTTTTGAACGACTGAAAAGAAAATTTTTAAATCACTCCTAGTAACAAAAAAGAACATATTCAAAGTTTGATCTTAAATTCTTAATTTGCCATTTCACCACAGAATATATATCTTTCAGCTTACACTATTTATCGGTCATTGACAGTCATCGAGTCGGTAGCATTTGTTGGCACGACCAACTCCTGTGAGACAGGTCTGCCTATTTTGTTTACTAGAGTCGATACAGGTCAATGTTTAATGTAGCTTTTAGATTTTGATGTTGTTTTTGAAATTCCGCGCTATTTTGTTGTGAATCACACTCTATCGTGCGACCGAATAGTCGCAGGAAAGTTTCTATTCATAATGTCCTGCAGGAAATTTTACAAGATACATCAAGTTCACGCAAAAGTAGCCTATCTACTCTAGATTGTGTGTCATTTTCACAG
>REGL01000341.1:95973-110616 GCA_004194395.1 Aurelia aurita complex sp. Pacific | reverse complement strand
CCCCCCCCCCCATGTGAAAGAATCTGCTATGTTTATAAGATCCTTCACATCATTGTATACGTAACCACTGAGCGTTCTGTCTGTGTGGGAGCAACAAATTTTTGAAAATCACAGGATTAGTAGAATAAGTAAGAGCCAAAATGACGATTGTAATGAAATCATTTTTTGTTATCTACTTTTGATCCATATCATTTGATTCACTTAATTTTCAATGCCCCATATGTTGGTTTATTTAATTTTCATTTTCAGTGCCTCTGTCTGATGATAATGACGTTATTTTCTTACCCCTTCCTTGACCCTTCACAGATTTTGTGTTGTGTGATGAAGTCATATTCTGCCTCATTCCATCTCTGAATTTGCGATTCGTTGGATTGCTGACACATGATTCTCCTTTATTCCATCTCTTTTTTCCCCGTTGGTTCTTTGATACTGTTTTCTTTCCCATGTTTTCGATGATTTTTCCTCTTCTTTCCTCACGTGTATTGCCGTTCTCGAGGACTTTAGGCCCAAAAAGGACGAAATTGGAAACGAGGTGAATCTAAAAGGACGGCAGTGAAGGCCTAAACTCAAGCAAGTTCAAGATACACGACAGAGATCATTCTCAATATTTTTGAAGAATGTTGAGTGGAAGATTACTGAAAGAACTACGAAAAGTCACTAGAAGTAACCTTATAGGTAAGAAAATTCTCAAAGACCGAGGGAAGCGATTGACTTTAGCACAAAACAGCTTGCTGAGCACACAGCACAAAGGCCTTTTGGAATAGGGCACCCCAGCCCAGAGATTCTTTTGCGGGCATGCTAAAATTGCAGACAGTTTGAATATCAGATTTGGCCATAGCAGAAACCATGGATCAAAGAGAAACATTTTCCGTTTGTTGACTTTCACTGTGTGGGATCAATAATAGTAGCATAGCAAGTTTTCGTTTAGGCCAAATTTGATTTGATTCTCACAACAAGTAACCTAGTAGTATGAAATTGCACCTTGCATGCAAAGCACTCTGGGTGAAAATGGCTCTCTAATGCACCTGAGCTTTCAATATTGGCAATTGAGCAGAGCAGTTTTGTTTGAAATGAACCAAACACAAACAAGCTAGATGCTAGAATGGCAATGGCAGACCAGACTTATCAAAATATCAATAAAGCTACCCAAAACTCATTTCAAGCACAAGAAGAAATATAACTTTGCTTTTAAATTTGTTTATGCTTAAAACACTATGTTAATACTGTAGCTCTCATTCATTCTCTACCATACCATAGGTCCTGGCATCAAGCAGCTCTCACTCTTCAGAAATGCATCCTTGAAGACAAGCTCCATCAACCCTGCTAGAATTTCTCAACAATGCTCTTGCAGAGGCATACCAAGTCTGTCTTTATCAAATAATGCTTCCTTGACAAGAATATTTTCTCAGAAAAACAATCTGATTGGTGGCATGACCATTTCCAACTCACAAGTGCTCATCCAGAAGAGGAATGTTAACTTTTACAGCAAGCTAGGCAAGAGAAAGACTGTTAAATCTGTTGCAAAACGTTTCAAAAGATTGCGGTCTGGTGCACTATTGAGATGGAGAGCTTGCAAAAATCATAACATGAGGAAGAAATCCCANATCAACCCTACTAGAATTTCTCAACAATGCTCTTGCAGAGGCATACCAAGTCTGTCTTTATCAAATGATTCTTCCTTGACAAGAATACTTTCTCAGAAAAACAATCTAATTGGTGGCATGACCATTTCCAACTCACAAGTGCTCATCCAGAAGAGGAATGTTAACTTTTACAGCAAGCTAGGCAAGAGAAAGACTGTTAAATCTGTTGCAAAACGTTTCAAAAGATTGCGGTCTGGTGCACTATTGAGATGGAGAGCTTGCAAAAATCATAACATGAGGAAGAAATCCCACAACCAAAAGAGGAGACTGAAAAGACCTGTTATTGTAACAGGAAGCCAGCTTCGAAAATTGAATAAGATGATTAGTGGGTGGTGAAACCTTTCTTGACAATGCTACTGTACATGTCATTTGATTATGTAGTTTTGCTTTGTAATGGTCGTAAATATAGTGAGAAAGGGTACTGTAGTTGTACACATCTGCTGTTGCATTTCTTGTTTCTTCTCCTACAAATCTTGCCTTGCCAATTTGCACTTTTTCCAACATTAACGGAATTATAAAAAGGTGTACAGTACATGAACATCTGAACTAAAATCTGACAGAAAAATATTGTTAATTAATTTGTTTCTAAGTACAGCAGATGTCACATGAAAAGGTCCAGGAATAAAAATTGAAGTGTTTTGCATGATCAACTGCATATTCTTGCAGATCTAAGGTGGCATCTAGTTTGAGATCTATTTTTCTGAAATCTAGGCTAAGGTTAAAAAGGAATTTGTGAAGCCAACGTATGCAGACAGAGGAGAGGAAAGAGAACTGTTTGGATTTATATATTTGCTGTTGGCATGCCTGTGAGGCAGGGCATTGTATTACTTTTTACAGTTTCTCAACTGGGCTAATTTGAAAAGTTAACTTTTTCCAACAAGGTTGCTGTGCAAAACGGCAACTCATTGCTCACTAGTATGGATAGAGAGTAGCAGTGAAGTAATGGCCAAGAGCAAGATCCCTAAGCATGATCCCTGAGGGATTTCACATATCACTTTCATGACGCACCAGCCTTTACTTGGAAAAACGTAACTCAATTCAGCTTCGGTACAATTATAAGGACAATGGTACCTACAGTAAAGGATGTGTGCACATAAAACATGGTTTTCCTGCCTGAGAATTCTTCTTTATTAAAATTGACAGTCTTTTTACATGGCTCAAGAATTCTTATAATGTAAAGAATGTTTGTCATGTTTATGTGTGCAAGGCTTGTACTGTTAAGGCAGAATTCCAGTGTCAAAAGATGCGAAACGATTTGGGAAGACATAAATCACTTTATATCTTTTAGTTTAAACAATGTATAGATATGCTGCCTATCAAAACATATACTGCAATATCTCTTACACTAAAAATTGTTGAAATACGCAAATAATACTACTACAACCTGATCCTAAAATGATAAAATTTCGATAAGATACTATCTATTTGACAGAATTCCAACGTGAAAGGCAGAAATTGAATCATATGAAGCTAACCTTTAACTTCTGAGCCTAATTTCTGCTGGGAGGAAAATTCCTCTCGCAAACTTTTTTGCATGAGTGAGTCAGCATGAGGGTTCCCATTTTTAGCAATGCCGCTTTTCCACAGCCAATGCGGTTGATAGAGAATGTCACCAGGAGTGGAGATAGGATTGATAGATGGAATCTTTCAACAAATATTTTCATCTGACACTGGTCAACGCAAATCGTCATACACGTATGTTTTATAAGAAACTAAAGATTTGAGCCACTACTGACAGTTTCTTAAAATTATCAGATTTTGAGTTACTTACTTACGAGTTTAGTTTCTTACGAGTTCTATACAGTCTTCATGTTTCCTCCCGTGCCCTCGCGAAAATTTCATAATGCAGTTTTTTTAAGCTTTCCCACTGTTTGGACATTACACAAGCACCTTCTGGGTAATATGACACAGAAAACAAGTAAAATAAAGTAAAAATATGCTAAGGATTTTCTATTTACAATATTGATCAATTTGCTGCGACCAGGATTTTCCCCTTAGTCATCGCAATTTTCAAATCTAAGCTCAAACGTCACCCAAAAAACGCATGTTTTGAGTGAAGACTGATTCACAATTATACCTACTAGCCTAGTAAACAGTGGCAGACTTAGAGGGCAAGTGGGGGGGGGGGGGCTGTTTCTTAAAGGGGCTGGATAAGAAACTGTCGGGGAAATTTTTGATTTGGCTGTTTTCTGATAAGCTTATTCATTGTGACTATTCAACGAAAATTCAAAATAAATGTCTCATCCTGTAGATTTGCCTTTGCATTTTCTACTGATACAAATTGAAGCTCCATATGTTTTGGGATTGCTGCGATATAAATGGATTCCCAACAAGTATTCTTGTTGATCCTTTCACCCAAAGACAAGTCTGTATCNGGGGGGCTGTTTCTTAAAGGGGCTGGATAAGAAACTGTCGGGGAAATTTTTGATTTGGCTGTTTTCTGATAAGCTTATTCATTGTGACTATTCAACGAAAATTCAAAATAAATGTCTCATCCTGTAGATTTGCCTTTGCATTTTCTACTGATACAAATTGAAGCTCCATATGTTTTGG
Source organism: Aurelia aurita complex sp. Pacific (assembly GCA_004194395.1). Lineage (NCBI taxonomy): Eukaryota > Metazoa > Cnidaria > Scyphozoa > Semaeostomeae > Ulmaridae > Aurelia > Aurelia aurita complex sp. Pacific. Next base: position 106,420 of record REGL01000341.1, on the reverse strand, counting down.
GATTGCTGCGATATAAATGGATTCCCAACAAGTATTCTTGTTGATCCTTTCACCCAAAGACCAGTCTGTATCTTGATAAGTATCTTTCCTTTTGAATTTAGCTAATTACAAAGGAATTTCTCCTTTCAAAATGCGATACTTGATGCACAAACCATGGATTCGTTTACGTATTTCTTATCCAGCCCCTTTAAATATGATTCCAAAAATTTTCGCGCCCCTCTCTGTAGGTTGTCCCCTTCCACTTCGGGCTGGATCAGCCCCTGCTAGTAAAACCACCATTAAATCAGTAACATTTAACTTTTTATCATAAAAATAACCCTTTATCATAACTTACTATCAATAAATATCCGATACATTCAATAACCCCTCTTTGCTTTTACTCTCGAGACCAGCTCTAAGAGACTTTACTTGACTAAGCCGTTTTCCACGAAGTCTAAACTTTGACCATGCAAAAAGTTGTAACAGTCCACAGACAATTGGTATATAAACAAGAACATTGAAACAACCAGTCCGGAATTTGTCCCTCTGATCAGCTTCCCCTGCCACTGATAAAACGGGCTTTGATTTTTCATCAAAGAATACAGAGTTTCCAGTCTCCAGAAACAGAAACCATGTGCCAAGAAGAGGTGCTAATGTTTGACCTGGCTTAGACAGTAAAGCAGCCATACCAAAGATTAATGCAGATATTGCCGTTTTTCGATGATGTAACACGTAGTCTTCGTCCACTAAATCACTTATGACAAGATTCAATAGTTTGCAAGTTCCCTCTGTGAACACGCGATTGCTGAAAATGAAGAAATCAAAAATTTAGTTCAAAACAAACGTCTGGATTGATCCGTTGTTTTCAGCCAAATTCTACCGAAAGTAGAGTGTTTCAATTACACCCAAAAGATAAGAGAATTTAATCGCCTGTCAATCCGCTTCAGAGCCAAACAAATAAAATGCCCGAGGCGGAAGCTTAGATATATCTTTCTTCTTTGGATTCATGCTCAAATTTCTGGAATGCACAACGAGCGAGCTTGCTACTTAGGTTTTAGAGCAATTCTTGCGGCTTACATAGTACTTGTTTATGACTTGACCAACCAGGCATATAATTCCCTTTGACTAAGATCTCTACTCGCGTTGTACTTGGGTATTGAGTTCATCTCTTTCCCTCATATCATAAATGTAAACTTTCTTATGAGTTTGGGAGTTCTTCTGAAACTCGATCTGTATTTTCTAGTCTTTTTATTTATTGTTTTTTAGCAAACAGAATTCGGGACTTTCCTGAGTAAATTTCCCTTCGACCGTTTGGACAGAAATGGTTGGAAAAATGTAGAAACTTCGACAATTGAAACGTTCAGCTCTTTTGTTACAAGGGAAACGAACAGCGACAATCTCTGAAAATTCCATTCCCAGGAAATTCCAATGCTGCCTTTTTGATAGCAATGATATCGAGGTCAGATTTGCATCAGTCAGACTCAAGTCGGATATTTGCTCACGTTGGAGAAAATTGGACAAACCTGAAAGTCCTTTCATCCACCATTTTCTTTCTAAATGAATTTTCCAAAAATCGGAGACGAGAGAGCGGTTTATTCTGGTAAATGGCGGATGCAGTTCTGGCAAATGGCTGCCGCGGACTGGGCGGTTGAAGTGAATGTAAACAATGAGCTGGGCAATCTGTGGCAAGGATTGCTACTGCATAAAACACAGCACTGGAAATGTTTTAGGATATATTAAAAGAGTTATCCATGCTAAATGCGAATCTTGTTAAATGTAAGTTGAGCATATTTGCAATTGGTTCCTTTTCAGCATTTATTTCAGCCTTTATTCTGACACTGGAAAGGACTTCGTAAAAATGGAGTGGAATCATTCGAATACAATGAAATAAATTCAAAAACATACCTTGCAATAAAGAGACATAACAAAATCCACCATCCAGGACCGAGAAACCACATAGTGACCGCCAGCACCACTTTGATACAAAAGAGCCATTTTATAACAGAATATGAGCCAAATTTTCGACAAAGTGACAAGAAGTAAAGATTGTTGATATGTGGGATAAGAAATGATATTCCAAGGATCAATGCTCCAGTTGTTGGTGTAATCATATGTCCAAGAAGACGCTCGATAAACAATGGGAAGAAATTGCTGTTGAAATGACAGTGAAATACCTACAAATTGAAAGTAAATGACATTTAAAAATTTGCAGCCTTAGACTAGACTTACGCTGTGATTCCTTGTACCGGGTGCGCCAAAATAAACTATGCACGTTTGGTAGGCCACAATAAATCGTACACTGGACCGAAAAATCGTACACTGGATTTATGACTCAATCGTTAGCAGAAAGTCTGAATTAGACACTGGGATTTTTTGCAAATTTTTTCATTTTCAGTTTTTAGAGCTAGAAGCGAGTTTCCTAAAATTTTAGTTTTCAAAAAACATCGATCAAGTTTTCCAAACATTTTTTTTTTTATCAATCTCTAAGAAAAAACTACCGAGTGCGCCAAAATAAACTATGCACGTTTGGTAGGCCACAATAAATCGTACACTGGACCGAAAAATCGTACACTGGATTTATGACTCAATCGTTAGCAGAAAGTCTGAATTAGACACTGGGATTTTTTGCAAATTTTTTCATTTTCAGTTTTTAGAGCTAGAAGCGAGTTTCCTAAAATTTTAGTTTTCAAAACATTGAAAATGATCAAAAACATCGATCAAGTTTTCTAAAGAATTGACATAAATGGATAAAGAGAGGACTTGTTTGTGGTGATTTGCGATGTAGAAATCGACAAATTGTAATCTGCTGTACGAGAGTTCGTACTAAACCCCCAAATCCCCCTGAAAACGTTTTCTCTTTGTTCATTCATGCTGAATCTTTTAAATTTTGAGGAACATTATAAGAAACTCGCTTCTAGCTCTAAAACAGAAAATGAAAATGAAAAAATTTTTGCAAAAAATCCCAGTATCTAATTCAGGCTTTCTGCTAAAGATTAATTCATAAATCTTCAAAATCAGTCCAGTGTACGATTTATTGTGGCCTGCCAAACGTGCATGGTTAATTTTGGCGCACCCGGTATTCGTTCAATATTTTTAATCTGATGTTTTATTTCTCATATATTTTCTCTCATTATGAGCGATAACCATCCAATTCAATGAGCGATGCTGAGACTTATGTAATGAGTCTAGCATTAGACTGCGTTCACAGGATACTGGCACAATTTGAAAACGGCAAAATATGTGACGGCAGCAAAATTTTAGCTAGTGTTCACACGATACCGGGAAAATTTCAAAAGGGCAGATAATTTGACAGCACCAAAATCCCTTTGAAATCTCCGAGCTTGAATTTTGATAACACAAAAAGTATCTCAGGTAATCTTGTTTCGAAAGCGTCGAAAAATGTTACGTTCTCATAGATTTCGAATGTTCATATGTCGCTATTTTCAAATTGTGCCAGATAGAGTTCCGTTTTCAAATTCTGCCACTCTCAAATTGTTCCGGCAAAACTGTGCAGTTTTCGTGTGAACAGGAGGCCTGTCCGTAACAGTTTCATGCCGTTTTCAAATTGTGCCGGTTTTGTGCGAATGCGCTCTTAATTTTAAACTGGTAGATGGACAACAAGTATCTCAAGATTCGACTAATTTCTTGATATGCAATAAGTTTNTTTGATAACACAAAAAGTATCTCAGGTAATCTTGTTTCGAAAGCGTCGAAAAATGTTACGTTCTCATAGATTTCGAATGTTCATATGTCGCTATTTTCAAATTGTGCCAGATAGAGTTCCGTTTTCAAATTCTGCCACTCTCAAATTGTTCCGGCAAAACTGTGCAGTTTTCGTGTGAACAGGAGGCCTGTCCGTAACAGTTTCATGCCGTTTTCAAATTGTGCCGGTTTTGTGCGAATGCGCTCTTAATTTTAAACTGGTAGATGGACAACAAGTATCTCAAGATTCGACTAATTTCTTGATATGCAATAAGTTTGATGAAATTTGAAGCTGGAAATTCTACATTAACGTAAACGCCCATTGCCACCCATGATCATTTGTGCACAAAATAAAAGCAAGACAAAAAGAACCTAGGCCAACAACGACTCTGAGATAATATGGAAGCTGACTTTGGTGTTTTGTGAAGGAGGAACTGTTCCTTTCCTTCTCCGCAAAACAATAAAGTCTGTGCGCAGGCAATCATATCAGTAAGATTCCAAATTACAACCAGTCTAACACGAGGTTTCCACACGGCTAAGATAAACTTTGTGCTAGCCTAGGTTAAACTTATTGGCATTTTTCGAGCCATTTACAAGGTTACCACGTTACAGCAAGGCTTTTCTAGGCTAGAACGAGGTTACAAGGCCATAACTACAAGGCTTGTATATGGCAATTACATGACCTTGTATTTTCGTGTAGGAACGCATTGAAACTTCAAAAGGGTTAGATACCTGTACAAGATTCATTACAGCAAACCATAAGAAGTTCTTTTGCTTCAGCAACTGTCTTGAATATTCCACAGCAGAAATTGGTTTTTCATGATCATGTGTGCTGTTGGAAATAAAAAATGTGTCAACTACGATATTATGATACCTTAATTCATTAAAATAAAAAATAATAATTGCAACAGTTCATAGTCTGAAAATATGGGCCCCATGAGGAGGATCCCAAGAGGACTGGACATGGTGTTGTCTTAACGTAACATTGGTTCAAGTAGTTTTGTTGATCGTTTAGAGAGAGGATTGGATTAGAATGTGAACAAAAACATGTCATTGATTTTAGTTTATCCAAAGTTTGTTTACTAAGGTACAAGTTGCCGCCAGACCATTCATTTTACTCGTGACAAAAACATGAAACAGAAATATACCTTTCATGTGAAACTATGTTCATGTAACTCATTGACTCTTCCTTATCTTTCCTGTCTTCAAATTCCCAACGCAGAACAGAGCAACAAATATAAAACCCAACTGCCACAGCACATGCCATTGTTAAACAAAGAGTTCTGAACGGTAAAAGTTGGCTTTTGTTCCAAACAGCATATGAGATAAAAACTGACGCTGCCCCAAAGGCACTGCATAACGAACAATAAGAGTTGAGCTTTGTCCGATCTGCAGAGGTAATTGCCATGTCCGCAAGCAAAGCTTGATGATGAAGGTCAACCATTGTGAGAAAACCATCATAGAGGCACAGGCAAACAACAAACTGAATTGCTGGTGGCACAAGGGGAAACCAAAATGACAGGAAGGAAAGAGCAAATAATGGACCATATTTGTTCAATGACCTAGAAAATAAAATGGTTTTTATTCCGTAAATCCTGAGCCTACGAATAGACCCCAGAGAACATCTCAGTTTCAAAAGAGAATGAAATTGACAAGAATACAAAAAGAATTTAACATTGACATATGTCAATGATAAACACTACTGTATACCCAGAAGAAGATGTATGAATTTGTGTAAAATTCACTTCTCTGTAGAACTCAGATTCCCCACATGGGGGCTTAACCAAGGACAGCTATTTGTTAGAATTGGCTTTATGNATAATTGCAACAGTTCATAGTCTGAAAATATGGGCCCCATGAGGAGGATCCCAAGAGGACTGGACATGGTGTTGTCTTAACGTAACATTGGTTCAAGTAGTTTTGTTGATCGTTTAGAGAGAGGATTGGATTAGAATGTGAACAAAAACATGTCATTGATTTTAGTTTATCCAAAGTTTGTTTACTAAGGTACAAGTTGCCGCCAGACCATTCATTTTACTCGTGACAAAAACATGAAACAGAAATATACCTTTCATGTGAAACTATGTTCATGTAACTCATTGACTCTTCCTTATCTTTCCTGTCTTCAAATTCCCAACGCAGAACAGAGCAACAAATATAAAACCCAACTGCCACAGCACATGCCATTGTTAAACAAAGAGTTCTGAACGGTAAAAGTTGGCTTTTGTTCCAAACAGCATATGAGATAAAAACTGACGCTGCCCCAAAGGCACTGCATAACGAACAATAAGAGTTGAGCTTTGTCCGATCTGCAGAGGTAATTGCCATGTCCGCAAGCAAAGCTTGATGATGAAGGTCAACCATTGTGAGAAAACCATCATAGAGGCACAGGCAAACAACAAACTGAATTGCTGGTGGCACAAGGGGAAACCAAAATGACAGGAAGGAAAGAGCAAATAATGGACCATATTTGTTCAATGACCTAGAAAATAAAATGGTTTTTATTCCGTAAATCCTGAGCCTACGAATAGACCCCAGAGAACATCTCAGTTTCAAAAGAGAATGAAATTGACAAGAATACAAAAAGAATTTAACATTGACATATGTCAATGATAAACACTACTGTATACCCAGAAGAAGATGTATGAATTTGTGTAAAATTCACTTCTCTGTAGAACTCAGATTCCCCACATGGGGGCTTGACCAAGGACAGCTATTTGTTAGAATTGGCTTTATGGTAGGAGAAATTGTAAGATTTTGTAAACAAAGATCAAGATCAGCTGGCCAAATATCATCAAATCAATGATAAATTCTTCTCTAATTGGGGCATTGCATAACTTTCCTTTGGCCTGCCTATTGCTATTCATGTGGCTAGGCTAAACACATTTGAAACTCCTTGCTCAGAATCCAGCTGTACTGTATCTTTATAATCCTTGATGGCAAAACAAATCTGATTGCACTGGTGAATTCTACAGGGTGCAAACATGTAGAGTAGAAAACATCTTCATTGGCAATATCTGCTGCTACTTGCCTGCATTAGTGCATTAGGGGGATGAAGTTTAGGATTTTTGGAAGTTTTTGCACAGCCCCTTTAATAAAAAGCTTTCAAAGTAAGAGCATCTGAAATAGCCTTGATTTGATACCTACTTAGTGAGTTCCTCCTTTAAAAAAAATTACCTCCACTATTATGAAGAAAAACTATTCAAAGAAGGACATGCCCTTCTAAACTCCTAATTAAATATCTATGTCATACATCATAATCCTCAAGTATAGAATTTCCTCGTAAAAGCTTATATACACATCGTTGATAGTTTAGAATCATTCGAAATCATACCCTGATGAGGACACAAGTCCGAAAGGCCTCAGTGTGTTAAAACATAGCTCTCCTCGATTAGTTTACCTATTGAGAGAGCTCCTCCTTTAAGTAATTCCCTCCATACAATTTATCTCGTACTTGTATATTGTATTAATTTTCCGTATCAATGTATTAATTTTCATAATATTATCTTATTCCTTGTAGTTTAGTTATCTGTTGGTACAGTCAATTATAAATTGTATTTTGAAAAAGTAAAGGCCACGATACCAACGTCGATTGCCGGATCCGAAGATGCTTGCGATGACGAAAAAATGAATAAATTTAAAGGCAGAAACACCGCAACACCGCTAAATTGTATGTTGTGAATTTAAAATATATGAACTGAACTGAACTTATAGTATTTTTTGTCGTCCAACCTCTCTACATCAAGTTATATCCTGTACTGTAGAGATTCAAAAATACAACTTCGTGAACGTTTCGGTGTAAGTCTTCAAAACAGTATTTGATACTGATGAAGGCTTGCACCGAAACGTTTACACAAAGTTGTATTTTTTGAGTTTCTACTTATGTCTTAATACAATTTAGCGAAAGAGTTTCTGAGAATATATACTGTACTGTATGTATACACAGAATATTTCATGTTTTCTACTTTTACAATTTCAAATTTCAGCAAACTGTTTATGTTTGTTTGCATATTTATATTTTCATGTTATCAACTGTTCGTTGTCGCTGTCACTGTATCTTTCCTATAAATAATATGAATATGGTGGAATTTTACAATAAAATAACATGAACTGAGCCTGGCATTTGAAGATTGATATTTCACAAATAAGTATAGAAGTGCAAAATGCAGGAGGAGGTACCAGTAAAAAGGAATGACTCTATATATATGAATTATTACCTGATTCTTTTCAAAACGATATCTGTGCTGAGTGATTTCCTCTGTTTTGGATCACTGAAATTGAGAAAAGTTTGCATCAAAATCAGTGGTTCTGCTATTTAGTAAAAAGATACTGCATGAAGCAATGAAATTTTCACATTTTTATTTTCATTTCGCAAGTTGGCTGTTTATCGGAAATAAACATAACAGAAGGTTTATCTCAGAATTACACCCTTCAATAACAACCTGGACTGAAACTATTCCCTGCCAAGAAAATAATACCTCAACAAAGAAAATTTGTTTTCCCACAGCAATTTGAAATTAAACTTATTAATATCAAAAATATTTCCCCATTCATTTCAGTAGATTTCCAATTAAAATTTTAGTCTGCACCAAAATTGAAAGGAATTCTTAACATGCTATACAGTAAAAACCCGCGTATAAGAACCTACAATTTTGCAAGTCAGCCTGACTAGGTTCTTATGTTTTTGGTATTTAGTGGGAAATGAGGCTGTTCAGGTTCTTAAATTGGTTCTTATTTTATTCATGGCTTTCAGGAATTTCTTTTCTTCAGATTCAAACTTCAGGCCTATTATTTACTGTCAGTCCACATTAGTTGAGTTTATGAGATATATTCCCCGACAGAAATTTGTGGAAGAATCAGAAATGTTTCTATAATCCAGCTAGAAAATCTTTCAAAAGCTTCTCATTGGGTAATATAAACATTTTTTTATTCTTCCACAAACTTCTGTTGTGAATAAGACCCCATGCTCTCTAAAAATAAGAACCTATTTCAAATTCCAGGCTGAATGGGTTCTTATATAACTGGGGTTTAATTGCAAAATTTCAGCCTGTAGGTTCTTAATCCACTAGGTTCTTATACGCGGGTTTTTACTGTAGTCTGTGATGAAACCATCCCAATCATGATTCCTACCAAAAATGAATAATTCATCCCCGGTGTCCCTTTACTAGGCAATATAGAGGTGGTACAGGTGGTGTGGATTTGTCACTCAAATTCTTATGATACAGTACAGTATTTAACTCATCAATTATCATACACAACAGAAAATGGCTGCTTGCACATAGCCACAAGATAACTGAAGAAAATAACAACTTACCTAGTAGACGATAGGGATTTGCGATCACTCAACCAGCCAAACAAAGGATCATTTAGAGAATTCCAGACCAAGAACACACCCTGCAAATAAGATAATTTTTCAGTGAATATGCACAACTGGCATTGGCCAATTTCAAAGTTTCAAATTAATACACTGTACTGTACATTTGATCTAAGCTTCTTCTTTTCTTTTGGATTTTATTTGACGATTTACAGTCACCAATGTCCAGACAAAAATATTTGGCAAAACATGTGTATGGTTCAGTTTTTCAATGCATGCGACTTAGAAATCAATTTTTGTTCTGTTTTTACATTTACTGAACTGAACACAGCAGAAAGCGAGACAGAAAGTATGCAACTTAATTTTCACCAGCAATTTTCTGTTTTTTCTTGTCCAACAATCATGTAATTTTTAATAGGCCTAGTAGTAGTCTCTACTGTATGTTTATAGCTTTATTATCGTTGTTGTTGTTTCGTATATAATTTTTCTGTACGAGTGTCATCATATGAGTCGTCAATCTGTTGCGCTTTTGCTTTTTAAGTTCCACAACAATAAAATGTGATGTTAAATGGCGAGTAAACGAGAGTCTCAAGGGAGACGGTTGCTGGGTAGGAAGCTTTTCTCTAAATCAAATTAATTATATTTAATTTAGGCCCGGATGATAACGTCACCAAAAAATATTGCAGGCCACGTCGACATCTTACCTCTCCAATCCAAAATGATTTTCTGTCAATCTTGTAAACATTTACGAAGGTATCAACATAATACAGCAAGAAAATGTTGTTCAGCAATGAAATGAACAGTGCAATTCCTCCGTACGCTGCATGGAATGATATCTTGATCGCCATCTTCAAAATAACGTATCTTCCTCTTGGTTTTCCGCGTTTTTGATTACAAAGTCCAACTTTGTAATCTAAGAAGGGGCTTCGATGTCAGGCTGTCAGGAAGAAAGAAAGAAAGTAAGTAACCTACTTCCGTCACGCTCGTTAAAGCGATTGATTAACGTTTTATCTCTGCTAATTGGCACTGAAATAAAGAAAGCGCACATAAAGCGCATACAAGACAGAAGTTTCCCGCGATCCTATAGCAACATTTGACGTCGGCTTATTTCATGTTAGACAGAATTGACACCATAAGATGGATAAATTACCATGATGTTTACCCTGGCACAACAACAAATTTACCCAGAATTGGCACGTTCTTGTCTTCATTAGCAGCTTAATTATGTCAAAACAATCGTTTTCTAGAACGAACGAATCATTAGCCACTTATTGATAGTACTCATTATGCAAATAAGTCAACTTTAGAGGATGATGTAACTGGTGGCCTGCACAGAGGCTAGCATTCGCAGCATCACCGAAGATAGAAGGATCCCCCTCCTACACAGCTACAGAAAGGTGCAGAATCCCAGCAAACAATAGACCTTTTAGCTATTCTAAAAGGAGCCTGGAT
>REGL01000341.1:69396-84208 GCA_004194395.1 Aurelia aurita complex sp. Pacific | reverse complement strand
CCGCCTGCATGGGTTCATCTCTTGAGTTTCTCATGTTATTCGCAGCGATTAGGTTGTAATGGCTTTGGTAACCGGGGGTTGTACCAGATGCGTATATAACTGGTGATTTGTTGGCGTTGAGGTCAGTCACTGCTAACGGCGATGGTATATATTGAGGCCCTGAGTTGCGCATGTGGAAAAGAGATTCGACAAAATCTGCGGAACGTTTCAGAATCACCTCCTGAAATAACAGAAGAAATGTTAGAATAGACGATTACGCTAAAGATGGCGGCAAGGAACTTTTTACCAAAATGCATTGCGTTCTAATTACGATTCTTTAAAGGGCTCAGTCGTCAAACAGTAAACAAATCCGTAAACTCGCACGTGTCTGGGATTATCCATTGTTCATCCATTGTTCTCTGCAGTTTGTTTGGTGGCTTCACCCAAGCCACAAAAAAGTGACCGTTAAAAATCCACTTTTATCCGAGCAATCGTAGAAGATATGAATGTTTGGTTTGTTCCTTAGTGAAGTACAAGGATTAATGCCCAAACAGCAACTTTCATTTCGAAAAAAATACGAAAATCCTGTGTGATATCACCTTTCAAAAAACTGCAAAAATCATCGTTTTGTTTACATTTTGACGACGGAGCCCCTTTAACCGTTCTATAGGAGTTCAACCAAAGAATGCAGTGCATCTTGGAAAAAAGTTCCTCGCCGCCATTTTTAGCGTAATCGTCTTTTGAGCATAAATAGCATCTCAAAATTTACCAAGAAATAAACCAGACTTTTTTGCCGTAGACCTTGATAATATGTACCGGGGGTGAGTCCAAAATCCCGACTTTTGAAATATGCAAAATTTGGTCTTCGTTTTATTTCTGAAACTGACAATAGACCTTTTAGCTATTTTGAAAATAATCAGAATCGAACGATATTTTGCTACAGTTTGTAGAATTTTAGAATGTGCACAATAGTGATAGAAGCTATAACGCCATTCGATCGAACGTCGCTTATGAAAATGTATAAAAATAACGCTCGATCCAGGCTCTTTTGTAGAATAGCTAAAAGGTCTATTTTGAATATCGGGCGCACGCTTTTTATATTGAAATAGGTCTCACAGTCACATAATCATAAGTTCTTTTCCCGATAATGTGTTTTGAAAGAATGATGCAGGAAGGAGTGAAGCAGACATTGGTGTGCAAAAGCACCACAATTTAAGCCCCTACAAAAAGCCATAGCTTTTCGAAAGAGCAATAACTACCTTTGGAATTCTTTCTGGATCGCCAGGGTGTCCTGGAATCAGCTTGGACAGTCTTTGGAATCCATAGTCGATGGTGGGGTCACTGAGTGCTAAAGTTAAAACAAAGATAAATGTCAACAGAATTTTAACAAATACAACAAATACATGAACTACAGGGTGTCCCAAAAAATTGTGCCCCGTTTGCCTAAAGATTGCGACAAAACGCAAAAAGATTCTCGCCAAATTTTTGCATGATGTTGCTCTTCGGATATTCAATTAACGTTTGCTACCATCCCCGTAAAAATCCGTTGAAAAATGATGGAGCTATGACCTTCAGAAGACCAAATTTGCCCGATGACTGAAACCAGCGGTCGGCCATTTTGTCTTACTATTTTGCAGTGATAGTATCTTCACGTGAGGTAAGAAATAATTTCTGTGAGGACAGAAATAGTGGAACTCTCCGAGAATTGTCGGAATGTTCACAAGAGCTATGATATTGGAGGCTGCTGTTTCATTTTGAATCCATGAAGTTATTTATCCCTGCAAAATAGTAAGACAAAATGGCTGACCGCTGGTTTCAGTCACCGGGCAAATTTGATCTCCTGAAGGTCATAGCTCCATCATTTTTCAACGGATTTTCATGGGGATGGTGGCAAATCTCAATTGAACATCTGAAGAGCACCATCATGCAAAAGTTTAGCGAGAATCTTTTGCCGTTTTGTCGCAATCTTCAGACAAACGGGGCACATTTTTTTTGGGACACCCTGTATACCTAAGATCTGTGTTGAAAATGGACATAAATTGAGAAACCAGGGGACATGAACTAAAAATCTTTACAGAAAGATATAACACAAATGTTAGAAAGCGCGTCTATAGTGTCAGAGTTGCACATGGATGGAGCCATCTTCCAAGAGATGTAGTAAATGCCAAATCATTGAGCTCATTCCAAAAAGAAATTGGATGATTATTATGGAGACATTTAAATACTCATGTGACCAAGTGTTTGCTTAGTCAGTAAAAATATTACTTGAATAACGTGAAACTCATATTTTTTTCTAGATAGTAGAGTATAGTCCCAGTATAACATACTCAGGCATCATATCATCAGTTACAGCATACTCCCTTTTAGGGTGGACCCTGAATCTAGATGAAGGCTCATGTTTAGCGTAATTTCATCTCACCCTTTCAGCCAATCCCCAGATCTATTTTATACTGAGACTATACATTACGAAAATTTTAAGTATAGAATTGAACTGTAATAGGCTTTTAGCCTCAAACAGAATCTGTTTATGTCATGTTGCGACTGAGCTACCTCGACACACTCGAGTAAAAATATGAACTCCAGTACTCACAAGAATATATGAAGCATCCTGGTGGACCTTGAAAGAACGGTTTTGAATCAAAAGCAAGGCTAACTTCAACCATCCCAGGCATATGTCGAGGGGGAGCAACTACTCGCAAAGCAGTCGAAGAGAAGACCTGAAATAAGAGATTAGAAACTGTTGAACTGATCTATAAACATCTCAGAAACAATCCAGAATCAGAATACCGTAGAACGATTGAGTAACAGCCATATATCTTAAATGGATAACAATGTTTGTTTGCGTGTAGTACGTCGTAAGCATGTGAATCAAGTATTCTTTAATAAAACGACAATGTACTAAATAAAACGTAATAATAAAACGTAATAAAACGATAAAACAATTGTTTATCAATTTCTCAGTACATTGTCGTTTTATTAAAGAATACTTGATTCATATATCTTAAATGCTTGGGCATGGGTTCCTGCGTAAATGCTTGCAATAAAACAGGAATAAATGAAAATTAGTGTAAATAATGCATCATCCCTCATTTTTGTGATTTTCTCAAGACAAACTTGCATGAAGTGAAGGTGAAGTTGCGCTTTTTAACGGCAAGCCCTGGGATCACAGCATTTGCTAAGCGCAGATCGGGTTCACGATCCCTTGTCATGACGATCCAGTGATGGGGCTCTACTCTACCTAAGATTAAACCCTGTCCGCCAGATTTTTCTGGCTGCAATGTGAGTGGATTACACAACGACGCCACAACACCAGTACATAAGTATGGGGGCATGCTCTTCTATACAGTTAAGCCCGAAATTATTCATACCTATACCAAATTCTGAGTATTTTGCATCGTTCTATTTGAGGACCAATTTTACTGTCGTTGAAGTTTCGTAAGAATGTGATAAAAGGCTGAAAAAAGTGCTACAAGAGACATTTCAAGGAATGAAATATCTTGTGNTGATCTATAAACATTTCAGAAACAATCCATAATCAAAATACCGTAGAACAATTGAGTAACAGCCATATATCTTAAATGCTTGGGCATAGGTTCCTGCGTAAATGTTGCAATGAAACAGGAATAAATGAAAATTAGTGTAAATAATGCATCATCCCTCATTTTTGTGATTTTCTCAAGACAAACTTGCATGAAGTGAAGGTGAAGTTGCGCTTTTTAACGGCAAGCCCTGGTATCACAGCATTTGCTAAGCGCAGATCGGGTCCACGATCCCTTGTCATGACGATCCAGTGGTGGGGCTCTACTCTACCTAAGATTAAACCCTGTCCGCCAGATTTTTCTGGCTGCAATGTGAGTGGATTACACAACGACGCCACAACACCAGTACATAAGTATGGGGGCATGCTCTTCTATACAGTTAAGCCCGAAATTATTCATACCTATACCAAATTCTGAGTATTTTGCATCGTTCTATTTGAGGACCAATTTTACTGTCGTTGAAGTTTCGTAAGAATGTGATAAAAGGCTGAAAAAAGTGCTACAAGAGACATTTCAAGGAATGAAATATCTTGTGAATTGGTTAGCAAATATAACGATTGAAAATACTCCAAAAATTTGGCATAGGTATGAATAATTTCAGGCTTAACTGTACGTGGTGTCCTCATATCAGGTAGCATTTCCTGCTAAAAACCTTCCGTTACATGGTTTCATACCTCAACACTCCATACGATGCAATTTCCAAAAATGATTTGCATTCCTTCAAAAAAGTTCTCTCCTATGACAATGATTTGTGTACCTCCTGAGGTCCAACCTTCTGATGGAATCAAAGCCTTGATCAACGGTGGGCCTAGGTAAGAGAATTCATAATGAACTGTTTATTTGTGCGTTATACAAGGTGTCCCAAAAAATTGTGCCCTGTTTGGAGGAGCTGTGTCTTAAATTGTCTCGGCTTTTATACAGTTGCATAGGTCAGTCTTCAACTTAGGGTTTGAGAAATTGTTTGAGTCCTTGTGACTAGTGGTTGCTGATTTCTTTTTCAACGAAGACTCGATATCATTTAGATACATGGTGTAACTACGAATTACAAATTAAAGCTACTAACAAAATATTAGCGATTATATGAAAAAATTTAGGTTATATATCATCAATCAAGCTGAATGTTTCTGGATTACGTCTTTAGATCTCTGTTTTCATTAGTTTGTAGAAATATGAGCCTTTGTTCATTTGTTGGAATGGATTCAAATTGTGGATAAGTCTCTGTTGCATAATTTCCTTTATGGCAGAGGAAATGTAAAATAAGTGGTTGCTTCAAAAACAGCATTTTTATTGCTCTCCAGCAATGTAAACACTAAGCATATTTTCAAAGAAAGAGTTCCAGCGTTTGATTTAAAATCTGTCTGCATTTTCTACAGGGTTAATAGTGATGCTTATCTGCAATAAAACACTGTCAACCCTTTTACAAACATAGAGAAAATTTGAATATGACGCTAGAATCCGTTCTTTCAAATATTTCTTGATTTTGACATCACTGGTGAACAACAGAAGTGTTGTTTCTGAAGCAACCAATTATTTCGCCTTTCCTCTGCCATAAATCAGCAAACACTTGTCACATTGATTCAAACAAGGGCTGAAGCTCTAACTTGAAGCCTGGTACATGCAACTATGTAACAATCTATACAAAAAATATACAGCTCCTCCACATCAGCCATAAAAACGGGGCACAATTTTTTGGGACACACTGTAGAATGAATACCAGAATCAATTTTCTAATGAAATCACCTGGTAAAGTTAAGTCAGAAGAGATTACTATCATTCCTACATTTCTGTCATAATGATTGGATGACAGAGAACCTAAATATGGTGCAAGAAATTCAGCCTTGGTACCATGCTGAAGCTGAACCAATACTTTGTCCAATACTTCACATCTCAAATAAATCCCCGATAAATCAAATGATTTCTTAACAAAGTATAGGCCTAAATTACTTTTACATGACCTTGTCAGAAGTAAACTCCTTTTTTCTCAAGTGAATATAAAGCATAATCGATTTAAAAGGAGCAGAGTAAACCAAAACGCATGTACAGGTTTTTTTTATAAGAAACTGGTTTATAAGAAACTAGTACTACGATGACCAAAAATTTAAGAAACTCTAGTACTACGCTCAAGAACAGTTAAGAAACTCTAAAGCTTTATTTCTGTATGTCTCTCTTATTCTATGTCTCTCTAACAAAGGTACAGTCGTCTATTCTTGACTTTTAACTGCAAAATTGGCAAATTTTTGCCTTGATGTGCATGGCTTCTTCTTGATGACAATGTCTATGCAAAATGGAGGCCCTTTCTCGAGAAGAAGGCTCAACTTCGAACAATACCGCAATTTTAGGCCCAAAAAATAAGAAACTAATTAAGAAACTTGTACTACTAAAACACCGAAATTTTCATGTGAAATTAAGAAACTTTTAGTACTAGTGCTGATCCAAGTACCTAATAAAAAAAGTGTACACATTGTCAATAAATTGTACCTTAGAGGATTGAATCTATGAAAAAATTAACTTACTGTCTAGTGGTTCCAGGCGTTTTGAGCTGCGTCGACCATGTTTCGAATTATTGTGAACAAACATATTTTCTGACGTAGCAAGTATGTTCTTGAGATCCGGAGTTGTTGCTATAGCAACTTGAAACCGTCTCATGTCTCTTGGGTTTCCAGCATTCTTCAAGCAGTTTTGGTTGCATTTCATGAAAAACTTTACAAAGAATCTGCAAAGAAAGTTCATGAAGTTAGTTTACAGAACTAAGACCCTGTTTACACTGTACCGGTAGAACTATGGATCCATACAATAGAGTAACGGATCAGCCTCCCATTTACACTGTTCTTGCCAATTAGCAACACTTTTGTTCCTCTCATATATGGATAATTCTTGCTCAGGAGCAATCTAAGCACCCTTGAACCCGAACAACTTTGTAACGGATCAAAACTGGGCTGGTGCAACAGTGTAAACGTTGTCTTAGTAGAGGTCATATATAAATAGCACAAACGACGCCCAGGCAAGCTATTGCTCCTCTAGCTAAACAATATCCACGCATGTGTCAAAATCATCAAATGAAGAAGAAAAATGGACAGACTGAAATCATATCGCTCATTTAAATCATGTGAGAATAAAAGTTAAGAAAAAATTGAAAACTTTAATTTCGCATACCTTTCTACAACAACAGGGTCTGAGGGTGTTTCATTTCTGTTTCCACAAGATTTCTTGTCACAGCAACGACTAAAATAGATAAGGGAAATAGTCAAAATTGAGCTATGTTCTCCATTACTGTAACATGAGTTGAGCAGATCTTGGGAAAAAATTGCGCACACGTAATAGTGTTAATTTTGTAACTGATGTGGAGTCAAGAAGTGATGAAAGATATTTAGCAAGTTGATAGAGGTTTGATCCTTATGCAACAGAAGAAAACTCCTACTTTAAAACAACAATGGACATAACATATCAGACATAACCAAATGCTCCTTAGAGTAAAACACAGAGAGTCTTCTAATCGAAGAGATTTCTGATTACGTTAATCATTCTACCAGATGAGTGAAAAAATTGCACCTTTGGAACATTGTAGAAAATATTCTAATACACCAATCTCAAAGATTCTTGTATTTATCAGTCGATCAAAGTCTAACTAACATTCAACTAAGATGTTTCAATGATTGGCTTCAAAGAGCCATCGTCATCCAGGGTCGTTTGCGGGTTTGATTTGATTTCATATGTTTAGGGAGGGTAGCCCTTCAGCAAGTGCTGATTTTCAAGGGGCCCTCCATCTACGATACAATACAATGATAATATAATACAAAGGAAAGAGAAAACCTATTTACAATATGTCAAAGTCTAATTAATCTATTAAAAACAATGCTGGAAATAATGATCAGTGTTAAAATCAATTTACAGGGTATCTAAAATATATTATCTACACAGCAGTCTACGCTAAATATGGCTCTTGAAGGCATTGACCGAAGATGCCTGTTTAACGTCAGTTGAAAGGCTGTTCCAGCTGAATGAAATGAAAAGCATTTTTGTCCATTAGCGGAACTTTTCAAAGGCAGCCTTAAGTCAGTGTTTGTATTTCGTAGGCTACGTTCGGTGCAATCAGCTTTTTTGGTGAAAAGATTGCAAAGATAGGTAGGAGCAAGGTCGTTGATGCATTTAAAAACCATTAGTTTCGTCTGTCTATCTATCAGCTCCTTGATCGTGTGCCAACCTAAACTTTGTATCAAGGGTTTACTTGGAGCATCGAACTGACTATTGGTCACAACACGAGCTGCTCTGTTTTGAAGTCTCTGCAATTGTAAGATGTCGGTGGAATTGCAGCAACCCCAAACAGAACAACAGTATTAGAAATGAGGCTCCACGATCATGCTATAGAGAGTTTTCACAACTCCAGCAGGAAGATACTTTTTGGATTATTTCAAGAAGCCGATAGCTCGGGAAGCTTTCTAAAATTCTAAAATTTCAGACTGTCTGAAATCCAATTTGGCCAAAGCGGAAATTTTCATGGATCCACTTTAGTGGAACTGTTCTATCAGTTCAACCACTGCGCTGTGGATCTGCAGTTTCCGTTTAGGCCAAATTTGATTTGCAGATGGAATGAAATGGTAGCTTGCCCGCAAAGGACTCTGGGTGACAATGTCTCTTTAAAATTAATTTATAAAAAAAAGCATTACCTGCACATGACTTCATGCGTCAGCAAAACTTTGCACATATCTGGATTCTTATCTTGACCTTCATATGCGATTGTCTAGAAAGTCAACAATGAGAACATAAAGCAAAATCGTAAAAAGAAAATTGACGTTATAAAAGAAAGAAATTTTTTCTCATGCTGAGTTTATGACGCTAAAATGCACTCCATAAAAACTGTCCATAATACCATAATACCATAATACAGTTGACATCCGCATCCGCAATTTCGTATGATTTTAGGTGCCAAGCGCTTGGATCGCAGAAGTAAAGGCTGACTTCCACTCAGTAGAACTTTCCGAGCGGATGGAATTTTACGCAATAAAACGTTTGTCACGCGTAACATTCTATTCAAATTCAAAGCGATATTTTCTCTCGTATACATCCATGCTTTCAGAATATAAAGTTGCTAACACAATTGTATTAGCAGGAAAGACACATTATGCATACCTCTCTCGTTTGTGAATCAATCAGTTTGACATAAACATCTTGCTCGATTGTACCTGAGGAAAAAATAACCTGACTTGAAATCTAATCTCCTTGAAATCAAATTGCTTTGAATGCAATAACGAACAAGTGCAGATTTAGTAATAATAGCTTGACAGCATATGTTGAAAATGACTGTATTCTTATTTATTAAAGATTCACATCTTCATTTTGCAACTTCTGTCGCATTCAGAAAAAGTGACCTGGCCATTAATCTTGCAGGGTAACATATCCGGCTTAGTTCAATTATATCATCGGTTGATCGGCAGTGCAAATTATTCTATTTCCAGTCTCTGATCGCTTTCTTTCAAAATTTATGTGATTTTGAAATTTTTGGAGACCAAGGAAAGTGCTGTTTTTGAAACAGTCAATTCTCCGACTTTCTCGTACCATAAATCAGCAACCACTTGTCCGATTGGCTGCAACTATATCAATCAATCAATCAATCAATCACTCACTAAATCAATCAATCAATCAATCAATAATGAACAGAACAATAGAACGAAAAGCTCTTCTACAGCAGCCACACAAATGGGGCACAATTTTTGGGGACACCCTTGTCTATACAGACAGCTTCTTCGTCCAGCCTCATTAAAGCATAAATGCCTGACAAACAGACATACACAATGCACGATTCTAAAACCAGTTAAGGTCTCAAAAATATTTATCTGAAACCGGCTTAGCACCATTTCGAGGAATGCATTTTCTTAGCAGTTCAGATGTAAAGGAAAGCGCTGTTTTACCGTGGCTGATTTGGAAAACATGGCGCCATTTTCGAACAACGCGGCAATAAATCGGAGAAATGTGCGGCCGAAACTTTTAAAATGCGGCTGCACATGGTATTTCCAAATCAGCCAGGGTACTGCTTGGAGACAAGGATTTTTAATGTGGAAATTAAAATGCTGAAGAAAATTTCTCACCACTTGCAGTTCCAGTCACAATATTAAGACGATAATGGATACCATTTTTGTTCTTCTTGTCCTCCTGAAATTGAAAAGACGTCTTCAGTTACAGTACCTGGCTGGAGCACACCTAAGACCCCGTCCCGTTTAAACGGTACCGGCTCAACTTCGGATCCGTAACAAAAGTGTGATGGATGATGACCCTCGAGTCTACACTGTGCCTCCTAATCCGTAGCATTTTTATTCTTTTGTTCTGGAAAATTTTCATTCTGGAGGAGCGTACATGCTCTTGAACCGTAACAACTTTGTAACAGATAAAAACTGTACCGTTACAGAGTAAACGGGGTCTAAAAACCATAGAAAATCATTTCAACGTAGCAGGGGGGTCCAAGGTCCCGTAAGCAGGAGATGCCGCTTTAACAAACCCAACCACAGACTTGCCCCAAGTCTATTTCTTCAACTGTATGTAATAAGTTTGTCTGAAAGTAACATGCGAAACAAAATAGGAAACTTCGCTTTTCCTTTTACAATTTTTGCTGACGGGATGTGCAATCCTTTCGGTATATCGTTTTCGCCTCTTTTTTCTAACGCCGGATATCAAAGAGAAGTAAATTTTTCTAAAGCCGGTTGTCAAAAGTGTTATTTCATTGTTTTTCGACGAAAATGTTTACGTTTTGGGTATGCTTTGCGCCGATTTTTTCTAAAGCCGGCTATCATTTCGAGGCAAAATTTTTAAGGCTGGGTAAAACTTTTTTCTTGGAGTGCACACCCCCATACAATTGAAAGTCAAGTACACTCCCAGGGCAGAGCATACAAATGTCTACAATATGGCAGTAAGCATACAGTAAAAAATTAATGACGTCACAACTTCAAATTAGTCGAAACATTGGAGACGCTGTAATCCTGAAATATACACGTTTTTTTCATAAGAAACTTGGATCAGCACTTAGTACTAAAAGTTTCTTAATTTCGCATGAAAATTTCGTTGTTTTAGTAGTAAAAGTTTCAAAATTAGTTTCTTATTTTTTTGGGCCTAAAATTGCGGTATTGTTCGAAGTTGAGCCTTCTTCTCGAGAAAGGGCCTCCATTTTGCATTGACATTGTCATCAAGAAGAAGCCATGCACATTAAGGTAAAAATTTACCAATTTTGCAGTGAAAAGTCAAGAAAAGATACAGGTACCTTTGTTAGAGAGACATAGAATAAGAGAGACATACAGAAATAAAGTTTTAGAGTTTCTTAACTGTTCTTGAGCGTAGTACTAGAGTTTCTTAAATTTTTGGTCATCGTAGTACTAGTTTCTTATAAACCAGTTTCATATGAAAAAAACGTGTATAAAACATCAAATAAGCACACAGTAGAATTTCTTTCAGTCAAAGCCATCTTTCTTGGGTTTTTGTCAGATGTTTCATTCAGTGAGCAGGTGTGTGACGAAAATGTTTCCCACTTCTCAACAAGGAATTCGGATCGAAGGTAACCTACCTCAGAAACTTCGATGAATCCAACGAAGGTGCCTTTTTCAATTTCGATGGCATTGTTATTTTGATCATACAGGGCAAGGACGAAGTGGAAAAAGTTGCTTTTACGAAGATTGTTTGGGGGATTTTTTTCAAATGATACTCTTGTGATTTCAAACCTGGATAGAAGACAAAAATGTTAACACGTTTGGCCGGCTTTTTTTTTTTTATCATTCTTTAAAGTTGGTTATTTACAATAGTTATCAGCATAATATATACATCAACTAATTTAAACCAACTACAACTAAAAATAATTACATAATATAAAGTATAATACAATATCCTATTTACAACATAGTTTACAGCTGCAGTTTGCCCCCTTCCATGTTTTTATTTTCCTTTTGAAAGCTGCCACTTTTTCACATGTTTTAATATCGTCACTTAGTGCATTCCAAAGGATGCTGCCTCTGAAGGTTACAGAGTGTAGTCCAAAAGTGTGTGTTTTTATTTGAGGCAATTTTACCAAATTTTTGATCCTAAGGTTGTATTCCACTTGCTTAGTACTGAAAAAATCCCAAAGGTATGATGGATTCAACGAATTCAGAGTTTTGAATACTTCTAACATCAGTTTTTGGAGATTTTTGACGTGGATTGTTGTATCTGCCTCTCTCCTTAGACACATATCAAACGATGCATCATAATCCTTATGGAGCACCCTTAGTGCACGTTTATGTGTTCTATTAATCTCTTTGTTTGCAGCTTTAGAAGAGAACATCCAAATCAAAGGGCAATAATTGAAATTCGCCAACACCGTTGTATTACATAAGAGTTTAGCTTGTGTATCATCAAGATAGTTCCGAAGTCTTGAGAATGCACTCACACGGCTGTGTTATGAAAAATAAGCGGCCGATACTCAAAACTGAAATGTGAATCTATCGGTCAAAGGCTAACTCAGATGTAAAAATTTTGTTTGGTTTCCATGTTCGATTCAGGTCCATGATTTACACATCATTGAAATTCTATTTCTGAGGGTGACAATTGTATTGACTTTAAAATTCAATCGCAAGTAAATCATGGACTGCACTGGAAGCTCACCATAATCTAACGTGGAATTCTCCTTCCCATACAAGCATTCAAACCTCTTTTCAGCATTTTCTTCACTTTTGGGTCTAACAGATGATTGACTTTACCAAACAAAATTGTCATATCTAAGTTAGCCTTTGATTAGACTTGCCCCAAGTCTATCTCTTCCATCCGTCTACCGTTCCCTTTACGGTAGATTCTGGATCCGCCATTTCCTGGATCCGCCATTCCAACATTCCACCCAGAGAGCTCGAGAGATCTCTGGACGGAATGCTGGAATGGCGGATCCAGGAGATGGTAGCCTGATAACCAGACCCGATTTCAAAAGAAACAGTGGAAAGAAACTATTTCTTTTGAAATTGGGTCTGGTTATCAGGCTAGGAAAAGGCGGATCCAGGAACTACTGTAAAGGGAACGGTAGACGGACGGAAGAGATAGATATCAGCCGCACACTTTTTATTCCAATGCGTCGAAAGTTTATCTCGCACTGAGGACAATATTTGACTGTAAAGCCTCTACTTTGAATCAGTCGTTACAAGAGCAATCCCAGGTCTTCTTCAGGGCTGATTTCCACTCAGTCGAATTTTCCGAGCGGACTAGAAATCTGTTGTTTACGAAAGAATAGGCCGCTTTGAATTTTAATAGAATGTTACAAACATTTTCAGGCTGATCTCCAGTCACTGGAATTTTCCGAGCGCAGCGGGCGGAATTTCTATTATATGCGAGAGAACATTTCGCTCTGGAATTGAATAGAAAGTTACGGCTGAGCGACCTTTTTTGTCTAAAATTCCGCCCGCTTGGAAAATTCCACTGACTGGAAATTAGCCTCTATAGTGTAAAATTCCATCCGCTCAAGCGCTGGGCATCAAAAAACGTAGCTTCGCTTTGATGAGCCTTCCTTGAGAAGATGAGAGGTTACGAGGTTTCACAGGGACGAGAGTTCTACAAGATGAACAGAAACAGGACATGTCACGACACGCACAGTGAAATAAACAAAATCTTTTCACAAAGCATAAATTTGCTGAAGAAAGAAATTGATTATTGTCATCGATTACTGAACAAAGGATAGCGAAAAAGTTAAACAATTGAAATCGACAACTGTATCAACCTGGGATTTGCTGAAACTTGCTTTGCTCGGCTTTGCTCAATAATGGCTGCACTTGTTCTTGTTTGTTTTGCGTTCATGCAGAACTTCGCGAGCTTTAGTAAAGTAATAAAACCGTTCCTTTTTTCGGGACTACCCCCTTCCCAAAATTATCACTGGAAAATTTTATAAAATCACGAGCAAGCTCAAAGTCAAACGCAAAGACACGAACCGAACACTATCTCAGAAATGCTAGTTTATCCAAACGAATCTCATAACAATTTGGGAAAAACTCCGCTCGCTTCCTGGGAAGCATAAAAATATTTTGTTATGAAAAAAGCGCTGCATAGAAAACAGAGTTAACACTATTTTTCTGCTACCTAATAAAGACTAGACAACTCCCGTCTGCCCTCACACGCTCGTAGAGACTTCCGAGGGGCGTATCACACTTTAAAAATCCCGTACCCCTTTCGCAAAAATCCTTTCAAGAAAAATTGTAAAGAAAAATCCGCAAGAAGTCCCTGAAAATCGCATTGTTTAAAAAAATCTCGTACGCTTTATTGGAAGTGTGACACACCTCCAGAGACTTCAAGCTGCGTCATGAAACTTCAATTTTATTTGTTACTTGTAGTGCAGCGTCAGGAAAAACTTTACTTGGGTAAATGCGGAACTTTCTTGAGGTTTGGCAAACTTACACTTGAAGAATGCGAGTGGCAGACTATACCAATCACCCATAAAAATATCGTACGCCTTTGGCCTTTCATCATTTCCTTATACAGAGTGATACATCCCTAGAAATAGTCTATTCAGCTTCAGAAAATCTACACAGACTGACTTGTTCTTCTCTTCTAGGATCCCGTTCACACTGTGCCACTGCCAGTACAACTTTGGATCCAAAACCAACCAAAGTGTCACGGACGGATCCGGACGGACCAGCCTCCCGTTTATATTGTTCTTGCTAATCAATGACACTTCTGTTTCTCCAATCCATAAAAAAATTCTGCTCATGAACCCGCTTCAACCGAAACAACTTTTCAACGGATCAAAATTGTACTGGTACAGTGTAAACGCGGTCTAAGTCGTACTGCGGTTTTTCCTGTTACTCGGTGAGTAGGCATTCTTTGAATGTCAGCCTACAAGGCGTGTAAGAACCTACGGATTTCTTCTGTGCATAAATAATGCCACGATATGCTAAAACAGAAGGTGTCCCTTTCCAATTAACAGATAAAGGAAAGGGTGCAAACTTACCTTTCATTGCTGCTTGCAAGGTCATCTTGAAGATCCCAAACTTTAGGATCAGGGGTGAGGCTTCGCTCGGAGTGTGACGAGGAATCCTGTTGGAAAAACACAACCGAAAATTATTCACAAATTTGACACAGAATAAACATAAACAGTAACAAATCAGTAAGGAAATAAATCAAAAAATTATCGATTAGCGATGATTTAGATTACATTGCCTCAAGAGGCTATGAAAAGCAAACAAAAATCACCATTAGGGAAAGATTTCGAAGTTGTCGGCCAGCAAGTTGGTTCTCTCGAGAATCTCCTTCTTCCTCTGCTGCTTGCTCAGAAATACTCTCAAGAGAACGTTCATTCACTTTTATGT
>REGL01000341.1:49309-67657 GCA_004194395.1 Aurelia aurita complex sp. Pacific | reverse complement strand
ACCCCGGGGATTTACCCAACTATCGAAACTACGCCATATAATACACTCAACTAATAATAAAACAAGCAAAATTGGAAAATGGAATACTCGGGAATACTGTGGTCTGAGCCAAGTTTCTTATATAAAAGAATTGCAGACCAAATAAGGTTTGTTTACGCCCGATCTCTTGACAACATTCTTTTTCAATATTTGATACCATAGCAACAACTCTGTAGGTCAAGTTGGGTCACAGGTCATCCAAGTCACCGACAAACAGTTTCAAAATGCGTCAACAAATGAAAAGAAAGATAAGGGTTTCAATGGCATAACCTCTTGAGAGCAAAATGAGAAGCAAGGCATCATCATAAAATAACACCAATTTAAAAAGGCGTTGCGGTGGATTAGCTTTTGATTAGGAATTTAATTCATTACTTTTTGAAAAAGGTGTGAAATTTTTTAAAGTATTACGACCATTGAGTCAAGGGCACTCCCACAAAATAAACAGAAAGGCGTTGACGATAACGTGACTTTACAGTTATGTTATGTAACAAATAATGTTGTATGGTGGTGCAGCCAGCAACAAGCAGCGCAGCGGCAACAACGACAGTCAGGTGGGACAAAACTTGAGCATCATGACATCATGTCATGACACATGACAAAGGTGTCGCAAATCGAGTCGCAAATCGTTGACTCGATTAGATTTTGTGTACTTCAGCGCAGCGATCCCAGCGCTTGGTGATAAAAACCACGAAAATGTTCATTTATGAAACAACTTTTTATTTCATATCTTTTAGCAAGGTAAAACAAGGAATATAGTTTCTTACTTTATCCTGCTTTTTTGTAATGTCGATTTCAACATGGTCTGCCTGAAAACGACAAGATGGCAAAGCTAAAAGTTTTTTGCGGTTATAATTATATCGAAACTTTGACTTTTTAGCAAGCTTCTGAAAAGATGAAAACGGTAGACTTCGCAGAGCCACCGCATGTCCCCCAACAAGGCAGAGATTAGAAATTGTAAATCTTTTCTGCAAATTTGCGTTCCTTTCGTCGTTCGTTCTGTATTTCTCAATTTTGACGCAGAATTTTTTCGCAATTTTTTGTCATATTTTATAGCTGTATCTGAAAACGGTGGCTTCAATCAATTTGACTGATCGAATTCTGTGCTATATTCTTCCATGTTTAGAATTCAGAATGAGCGTCCTTGGGAGACTCTTCTCCTCTCCTCTTTCAGATCTCTACCGCCGTTTTGCAGAGATTTTTCCGAGGGGCAATTCACTCATTAGAAAAAGCGTACGAATTTTTTCAGAGCAAAAGACTTTTTACGGATTTTTGATGAATTTTTCTTGAAAACAAAACGATTTTTGCCAAAAGTGTACGAGCTTTTTCGGAATGACATACCCCTCGGATTTTTCACTCTTTAGAAACAGCATACAAGATTTTCAAATACATACATACATACATACATACATTATTTATTTAACAATGCAGGTCATCTAAATGGCAGCTTTCGCTGATGTGGACCTGAAATGAATTGAAATGAAATTCGAAATGAAATGGTTTCAAGGAATCTTTCGGTAAATAAAAGGATAGACTTCCGAGGTTGCAAACACATATTCGCTATTGAAAGTTGGAAAGCTTTCATCACAAAACTCAAGAGTATTCAACTCATTATTGTACAGAAGTATGCCCCCATCATACCCCTAGTTTTCAAAGATAAAAGACTTTCAAGGATATTCTCCATTCAAACCCAGCTAAAATTCACATCATATCAAAACCGACCAAGACTAACTATGGAAAACAATACCATGCTTCGGAGAATTTTTCTCGAAAACCCACCCTACCTGTCAGGGAAAATCTATGTACCTTGGCGAAAAAACAAGGGCAGATTTTGTAATACAATAGCAACAGTTGTATTTGATTGACACCCCAATTCAAAGCGATTAGCGACTGCAGACAAAGGAAATTCTCTCAACCAGTAATTCAAAACAAACAAAGCCGCAACAGTTTCCCCGCAACTAGTAGGGCAAACTCTCGCCTTGTGCAAGCGAAAGGTGGTTTTTAAGAGAAGTTAAGTGCTTGAAACGAAAGAAGAAGGGTAAATCAGTAAATCTAAAGTTCTGTCTGGCGGATTTTGTTTATTTGATTAAGAAGCCAAGCAGAAGGCATTGTAATTCGCGCGCAGCTTCTGAATCAAATAAACAAAATCCGCAAGACAGAACTTTAGATTTATCCTTCTTCTTTCGTTATAAGCACATAACTTCTCTTAAAAACTACCTTTCGCTTGCACAAGGCGAGAGTTTGCCCTCCTAGTTTCGGGGAAACTTTTGCGGCTTTGTTTGTTTTGAATTACTGGTTGTGAGAATTTCCTTTGTCTGTAATCGCTAATCACTTTGAATTGAGGTGTCAATCAAACGCAACTGTTGCTATTGTATTACAAAATATGCCCTTGTACCTTGGCAATGCTTCCGTCGATTTGCGTGACAAATAAAAAGAAGCCTGGGTCGAGCTAAATTCGCGCCAAATTCTTTTACTATTGATACAAAACAATGAAAAACAATACACAGGTCCTCAGATCCACGGACACAGATCAGTCATTTGGTTTCCCAATCAAGTACCGGGTGTCCTAAAAATGCATACGGATTTGGTTGACTCTAGCGATGGGAATTTAACTTCGATCAATGTCTTATTACTCTAAAAATGTTCCTCGATAGTCAGCTTGAACATAGATACCTCGTTTGTTGATATTGGTACTTAGAGAGCAGACGAGCTTATCTTGAAAGCTTAAATTTGCCTCTTCCTGCAAGCCAGAGATTTAGCCTTTTGGCCTAAACAATTTCTTGAGGCACAGCGTATAAATCAATGAAAGACTTGATAAAATTTGAACAATGTTAGATCTTGTGTTATTCTGTTTTCCAGAAGTCACTCCCAGTCACCCATTGGGAAGTTTCTTAATTTTTCGTTAATTTCGGTTCTTAATTTCGATGTGCTTCAGGGATTTGCTTAGGCCAAAAGGCCAAAGCTCTGGTTTGCAAGTGGATGCAAATTTGAGCTTTCAAGATTGATATTTCTGCTCTCAAAGCACCAGTGCCCCTTAAAGATGAAAAGTCAGCTTGGCGCCCCTCTTTTGGCGAGAAAAGCGCCCTTCATCGTGCCGCTAACGCACAATTCTTTATCTGTTTTGATTTAAATATGGATTAAACATCTAAATCAAGGCGTTATTTGGTAGTAAAGCAAAGCATTTTCTTTAAAAAGCATCCAAAAAATTTTCGCGCGCCTTCGGCGCGCTCATTTCCTATTGAATTTTTGGCGCCCTCTTTGCAAGTTGCCCCCCCCCCTTCAACTTCGGGCTGGATCCGCCCCTGCAAGGCACCAATACCAACAAACGAGGCATCTATGTTCAAGTTAACTATCGAGGAACATTTTGAGAGTGATTAGCCATTGATTAAAGCTAAATTCATATCGCTGGCGTCAACCAAATCTGTATACATTTTGTGGGACACCCGGTAATCAATGTTCATGCTTCTCAAAAAGTGCATTCATCCGAATCTGGAGAACCTCCACCAGGGGCTTCTTCATCATTGGAGTCAGATTCATCGCTTGTGAGGATTAATTCCAAATTGATTTTCGTTTTCTCAAGTGATTTCTTCTTGCTCGACCTAAAATTAGAAAAATAATGGGATATTGGGCGCAAAAGTTGTGGTGGATGCATGGGTAGTTATAGTCTGTTAACCAGACCTTCTCAGGAATAACGGTCAGGATAGGAGGCTAGGATTGGCCAGCGTAGTAAAACTTTGCTTCCTTTTCAGGATCGAAGTTAACAAGAATTTATACCAGTCACGAATATCCTTCATTTTAACCAAACCATAGTCACAAGGTTTTGATTGGCCGCACAACCTGACTAAGAAACTTTGCAAGGGTACCATCAAAATTATCAGGATTTCTCGCCAGTCACTAACTTCTTCCATTTAACCAAGAAATAGTCCCAAGTTTAAAATATCTTTGTCCGAGAAATCTTAGCAAAAAGTATACTTTATTGACTGGCCGCATCGGGCCGCACAATCTGACAAACTAAATTTGCAAGGGTACCCTGATGCGCCCTGATGTCCTCTCGCCACTGGCTGCTATTATCGGCAGATTTTTGTTGATTAAAGCATGGGTAGTTAGACCCCGGATGTGTACTTACATTGACTTCATAATGAGAGTGATTTCCTTCTATAACAGCGTCTTTTTCTGTTTCCTATCCTTCAACAAGCTCAGTGATGAGCTTAACTGTATTTTACCCGCCATTCTGAAAGTTTGTTAGTAATGTGACTTCTACGGAGGAGGCCGCAGAACTATAAAAAATATTCCTCCGCATTATATATTAGTCCCAGCGCTCCTCCATAGAAGCACACCAGCAGTGTCTAACTACCCATGATGAAAGTGAATGAACAGAGCTAAGTAGACGTCGGAGATAATCTATTATCATTAGTTGCCCGAAGCCATTCTACGACATGATTTGCATTTATATTAAAGAACATTTCTTGGCAGAGAACTAACGTCAAACAGAAACTTGAGTAGACTGATTACCTGAGTCCCTTATGCCCCTGTGGTAAACCCATCCATGGGTAGTTAGACACCACAGTCATTCTTCAGCTTGTATGCTGCGGAGGAAAATCTATATCGTTCTGCGGAGGAGGTTTGAATTAGTCGGTCCCTTTCGCTACCTCCATAGCAGTTTATAAATTTATCCTCCACAGAAGCATAAAGCTAGGGCAATCAAGCACTGCACCTCTGGTAAACCTAGCTTTGTTGATCAAAATAATATTCAAATCGGAACTCTATGAAAGCAAAGTGTTCATAAATCATTCTTCCTGTACTCCATAAACACAATATATTTTAGGACTGGCACTTCGCAAAGCAACAGAACCAGTTTATAGAGCATTATTCTATTTTTGCTACGAAAAAATTCATTTGTTGGCTAAGGAAAGATTTTGTGCAAGCCTCGAATTAGCGTAGCTCTTTAAATTCAACAAAATCAAATTTACTACATTTTCAAAGTCTTACCAAGTGAGTTGAAGTCTGTCTCAAAATAGACCCCGCATCAAAATTCCCGCGAAAAAATATTTGAACAATTTTGCATGAGCAAATTATGCGTTACCACAAATCTCACATGACTTCTAAATTGAAACAGACTTCATATTTCAATATTCTAACATTTTGACAAAAATCAAATAACGCAAAATATATTACTATACGGTCTAGGAATTCCCGGGGGGGGGGGTACTCCCATTGTGGCCTGGCAGGGGGGTCCAGTCAGGGTTAAAGAGGGCCAAAGCAAAAATTTCGAAAAATACCCTCAAATGGGAGTATCTTTTTACTGAACGCCCCAAATGGTAGTTCGTGGACATAAAATTGAGCCAATTGGGAGCATCTAGTAAAGAAAATTTTCCGCAGTTTTTCAAAATTTTCTATTGTAAAAACTGATACGAAAAAGCAAGAAAACTTCAAAATTCAATGATAATTAATGCTGCAACGACCATATTGCTATACGGAGGAGCCTACTGAGTTGAAATCTGTTAACTTGCCAGGAATCTTGGAATACCCCCAATTGGTAGTAGGAGTTTGACAAATAGGGCCATTTGGTAGCCATTTCGTTAGACCCTCAAACCGACTGGGCCCCCCTGTTAGGCCATTATTGGAGTACCCCCCCACCCGGGAGGAATTCTTCATATATACCACAGGGTATCTAACGTGATATCATGATACACAGCTACTACATAATATTCTATACTATTATTCTGCAACGATTTTAAATAAATTTTTAATTTGGTTTGTACGTTATATAGTAATCCTACATTTGCAGCAATTTTGCTATATCTTGTATTTATGAGC
Source organism: Aurelia aurita complex sp. Pacific (assembly GCA_004194395.1). Taxonomy (NCBI): domain Eukaryota; kingdom Metazoa; phylum Cnidaria; class Scyphozoa; order Semaeostomeae; family Ulmaridae; genus Aurelia; species Aurelia aurita complex sp. Pacific. The sequence goes on along the minus strand of REGL01000341.1, from coordinate 61,804 downwards.
CTACTTTAAAAAAAATTAATGATGATGATGATGATGATGATAATGATGATGATGATGATGATGATGATGATGCTGATGATGATGCTGATGCTGATGATGCTGATTATTATTATTATTATAATGATGATGTTGATGATGATAATGATTGCATGAGTAAAGAACTGAAGTTATTTCATTATTGCCTAATCCTCTGTCATTGTCATATATTTCATATATTTCTGAAACAAGTTTCTTGAAAAAATCATAAGTGACACTGGTCATGGTTCAAAATGGTGGAACAAAATTAGATTAGTTGTGTTCTCTGTTTCATCTGACCGGACAAAATTCTGTGATTAGTGTCCGAAGAACCCCTGTAGACAATTTGTTAAAGTTAATTTCAACACGATTCCAAGTATTAGAAGGCTTTACGAAGCATATATCTGCCTGCTTGAAAAACTCAACGCCGATTGAAAAGCCTATTCCTGCAGGAACGTATTGCGCAAATATTACACATGGGACTTGGATATCTTAAGATCACTTCCATCCACTAGGTCTATCCTCTGACGGAGACATGCCATTTTGTCTTAGACAGGTATTAGGGTGAATCTGAGTGCCTATTATATTTTAGGAGGATCTTCGGCACGGTAAAGCAACTCGTTTGATTTTTGCACACCTTCTTTGGCGCAGAAAGAGTCCTGAGAGGAATTCAACATTTTATGGGATGAAACGAGAGATATGAATCAAAATGGCGCACAAAAAACTATGTTCGCTACGACACCGAGATTCACTCAAATAGTACCTATAATTGTAAAGATTTTGAGAATTTTAGGAGCGTATTAATTCCGCAAACATGAAAACTTGGCCGCTCCACAACTCCTGGAGAAAATTCCGTAATTCATGTAATTTTGCAAAGAGTTCCCCAGAACAGCAACCACAATCTGCAACAAATCTGAAAATGATGCTCATAATGCTGCAATTTTAGAAAAAAGTACCGATAAAATGGCACGTCCCCGTCCCACTGACATTCTAAATTGTCCCCCGAGCATGGGGCATAGGACATCTTAAATCAGCTTGACAAGGATTTTTAGTCAATATCTTCCTGAGAGTCAATCCTGGTGATCATTTCGGCTCCATTGTCGAAGCATTCTGAACGAATTCTCGATCGAATCTGTAAAAGCACTAAATTTCCTTGCAACTCTCATTTTGGCAGTAGGCTGACGTTCTAAATCACACGAGGCAGTCTTGTAAGCTGTCCTGAAGCTCTCACTCTTACGGCCTAAAAATCGATCCCTGAGCTTTACAATGTCCTTGAAAAGTCTTTCAGCATCTCTGCTGCTGTTAGGCCTTATCACGTTGTAAGCAAGCTCATTGACGCGTCCCTCACTGGACACACCAATCAAAACCCTGCGTTTTGTCAGCGTGCAGTAGCGTAAATCTGACCACTTATACTCGCAAGTTATCGACGGTGAGATAAATCTTCCGAGCGCCTCGTTATCGATTACGCACAACGAGGCTTGTCTCATGGCAACGCAAACTTGTCGGCCATCTTTCTCGATCATGTGATGTGTTATAAAGCCATAGTAGGGAAGGGTTTTGGCCTTCGTTAGATACATCACATCGGCATTCGTGATGTGATCCCTGCATGTCTTTTANCCAATCAAAACCCTGCGTTTTGTCAGCGTGCAGTAGCGTAAATCTGACCACTTATACTCGCAAGTTATCGACGGTGAGATAAATCTTCCGAGCGCCTCGTTATCGATTACGCACAACGAGGCTTGTCTCATGGCAACGCAAACTTGTCGGCCATCTTTCTCGATCATGTGATGTGTTATAAAGCCATAGTAGGGAAGGGTTTTGGCCTTCGTTAGATACATCACATCGGCATTCGTTGATGTGATCCCTGCATGTCTTTTATGGTAGTGTCGAACGCGTTTACGATAATGAGCTTCTCCCGGGCTGCTGCTACAGTTCATTGGTGTAGGATTGTAAATGTCCAGGCAATGAATAGCATCTTCATAGCTTGGTAATACCATACTTGGGTTGTTGTTTTTCAAGAAGTCACCTGTGAAAGGATAAAGAATGCACATATCATTAAATTGGCTCGAAGATTTTGTACTTGGTTTTTTACTATCAAAGTTGCAAACAATGTACTTGGTTTTTTAGTTTTTTAGTATCAAAGTTGCAAACAATGAGCTTAACAGGACCCACAAACGTGCACACAGAACTTTATTGCATGACTATGAATCCAATTGAGGAACTTTCTTGATAGGGGTGAAGCAAAGACAATAAATTAAAATAACCTACAAAATCTCATGGCTGAAATCTATAAATCAGTCAATCACCTCAATTTATAGTACATGTGGGAATTGTTTGCCAGAAAGATGTTTGCTACAACCTTCGTACTAAGGAACTATATGCAAGCTCCTCTCGGCGAGTTCTCAGCGCTGAGGAATAAATTCCCTATAATGAGGGGGTCTCATGTGGAATGCCTTAGCTTAATGGTGACTTCGGACTGACAATTTTTCTTATCAAATTAAAAAAAAAATACGTTGCTGGGATGGCAAAAGCTGTACGCGTTACATTGCATTCTTTTCCATGTATATTGTAGATAGTGTTTAGTTTTTGTCAACTAGAAATAAACCTTATGAGTGAGTATGATATCGATCATGACTGGGGTTGGGTCAAAAGCAAGCAGTGGCTGAGCAGACAAAATCTGCCAGAAAGATGAGGTCACGGAGAAGTAAAGCCTTTCTTTTCAAAAATTCCTTCTTTTAGGCAGAATATTTTCTTTAGAATATTTCTTGTTACTTCGCTGTTTTTTCAAACCTTGAGATAACTTCCCCTTCTTAAGAACGATTGTGCTCTAGACTACGTGGAAAAAGTTTGCGGAAAACATCTTAGATTTATTAGTTTGAAACCATTTTAAAAATTGGCCTATCTTTAGGTATGTACTGTGTATGCTTTGGATTTTTACGCAATGCGATAATAGACTTATACAAGCTCTTTGCCTGAACTGATAAAGTGCGATAGGCCGTCGTAGAGGGCCAGGTCTATAACGCGGACCTCGCGGACCACGCGGACCCCGCGGACCTTCCCGAGAATCATGACTTTCCGGTCCGCGAAATCAGGGTCCACGTTTTAGAATTTTGCTATAGGCTGAAATTCTAAAACGCGGACCTGTATCTCGCGGACTTTTTAACAGGTCCGCGAAATCAAGGTCCGCGTTTTAGAATTTTACTATAGGCCGAAATTCTAAAACGCGGACCTTTATCTCGCGGACTTTTTGCTAGGTCCGTGAAGTCAAGGTCCTCGTTTTAGAATTTACGAAATTCTAGACCGCGGAACTTGATTTCGCGGACTATTTACCAAATTTTTAAACTTAGCCTTCCTATCAAAATCTCATTGAAAATCGAACCAATTAGACAAGAAATAGGATCTTGAGAACCATCGCCAGTATCCCTCGAAGTTTTTACTGTAGTTTTAGGCCCAACGGCAAGATATGTTTCGATCAATGGTTGTCGGAGGATAGTTGTTTGATAGGCGGAGGATTAATATCTCCAAACACAAGACAAATATTCTCAAAACTCTGTCAAACTCTGGCAAACTTTCTAAAGAGCGCTTTCTTACACAAAATAATACGTGGAAGCCAGTTCTCGCCTTCGCAACGCTACACTCATTAATCTTTTTTCATGACAAGATTGATGGCTTCTACAAGATCAGCAATTCTCTAGCAACCGTGAATACTAAATGCCTCCCACCGTAGCATTGTGAAAGAAGAAACAAGTTACCTATGGAATGGCCTTGCCCTTTTGCAGCCGAGTAGGCCTAAAAAGTTAACTATCTCACTTTCCGTAAGTAGGTAGGTTACCTTTTGCTTCTTTTTCTTCTTACAGGTCAGATTGGAAGACATGTAGACATAATTTTTTTTAAAGGACGTAGGAAGCATCTCAAACTGGGGGGGGGGCACTGCACTAGAAGGGCACTATTTGACTAAGCTGAAGGGGCACTTCCTGAAAATAAAAAGGGCAGTTCTTGTCTATTGCAAAATCTTGGGTCAAATAAGACCCTCGCTTTAGAATTTTGCCCAAAAGAAAAGATCTAGAACGCGAACCCACACTTCGAAGGACCAATATAATTTCCTTCTGCTAGATAATATGACATCAGTATGATACAAGTCAAGGCACGACAGGGACAGTTACGTTTTGGAAAAAGTGGATCTACATTCGCAGTGCAAACAAATGTTGTAAGTTTATCAGAGTTTTGAGAACATTTATCTTGTGTTTGGAGATATTAATCCTCCGACTATCAAACAACTATCCGCCGACAACCATTGATCGAAACATATCTTGCCGTTGGGCCTAAAACTACAGTAAAAACTTCGAGGGATACTGGCGATGGTTCTCAAGATCCTATTTCTTGTCTAATTGGTTCGATTTTCAATGATATTTTGATAGGAAGGCTAAGTTAAAAATTTGGTAAAAAGTCCGCGAAATCAAGGTCCGCGGTCTAGAAATTCGGCCTATAGTTAAATTCTAAAACGAGGACCTTGACTTCACGGACCTAGCAAAAAGTCCGCGAGATAAAGGTCCGCGTTTTAGAATTTCAGCCTATAGTAAAATTCTAAAACGCGGACCTAAATTTCGCGGACCTGTTAAAAAGTCCGCGAAATACAGGTCCGCGTTTTAGAATTTCAGCCTATAGCAAAATTCTAAAACGTGGACCCTGATTTCGCGGACCGGAAAGTCATGATTCTCGGGAAGGTCCGCGGGGTCCGCGTGGTCCGCGAGGTCCGCGTTATAGACCTGGCCCGTCGTAGAGTTGTCAGCTGATCAAATTTTGACGCCTAAATTTACTCATTTACGTATGCTGTAGTTTTTACACATTGTGATTGTAGACTTATAAAGATGAGTCCCTTGCCTTGTATCCTTGCGGTAAACGTTACGCCATCATTAAGTCAAAGAGCACAGGGAACCAAGAGATTCTAGGTCATAAGCCTATTGCACTGGTCTATTGTGATTGGTCCCATTTTCATGAAGTTGTCAGCCAATCAATACTGAGCGCACTTGCTTTAGGAACCACAACGAGCAAAGCATGGGAATAAGGACCCTTTCAAAAGCATCAAACAAATGAACTTACCAATTTCAGCTTGAAGCAGCAACGCATCCAAATACGCATGCGTTTCAGCATCGCAGCCAAGTTCACCTTTCATAAGATTCTCTTTGATGATATCGCGAAAAATCTTGCGAGCCGTCGTATCTTCGAAAATCGTTTCAGGGTCTTCAGGAAAAAAGCTGACATTGAGCTGAAAAGTTGCTGTTTTACCGAGCATTAGTTGTAATTTCTTCAAAGAATCATCCTCCTCTAGCCAGTTCATTTTCCCGTCGATTTTATCGCAATACATTAGGCCAAAATATTGTTTATATTCTGTGATATCGAGCAATTCGTAAATATACATCAACAAATCACAACCACGGCTCATCAGGATTGCATCAGCCTTTTCCACGACGATTTCCTCGCCTTTCGGAGGAATAATAATGTACTGCATGTTTTTTGGATGATTTGAAAAATCTTGATATCCTTGGGTTTTCATCTAGAATGTTGACTTGATCGTAAAATCTGAGAATACGGAAAGAGATGAAGGAAGCTGGATACAACTTCACTCTCGGTTTGAATTCGCTTCCTTATAAGGCGGGTACACTAAGTAAAGGTTACACAATATCTCCTTCCGTGTGTTGAGTAGCCTTTTATGATTCCACTGTAGGCCTTAATGTGAATGATCTCACAGAAAATATCTCCGCACGCAGTCAACTCTGGCAATAATATGCAATAATCCTTCTGTTGTGACTTCCAGACACGCCAAATACCTTGCCAAAAATCCTATTTATTTTCATAAATGACCAGTAAGTCTACAAACAACACGTTTCCCACACAAGAGTAAACAGAAAAGCTCTGCTACTTGTCAAAATAAGCTCATGTTGACATCTATTTATGTGATATGTGTCCAGCTTTCGGAGAGTGTAAACATAATGATTTTAATCCCTTTGAGAAACAAAAAACAGAGAAAAGGTGTTGGGTAGTTCACTTTGAATAAAAGATTTCGTCATGATAATATTGTGCTTTTCAAATTGGGATCAACTCCCATATGACGAAATACACGAAGGCTCTTTTGCAGCGAGAAGGCAATCTATGACGCAAAGGGAACAATTAGAGGCAATTTCTCTGCAGTGCATTATTTCTTTTTCAAAAGTTAGTCATAAACGAGGGGGCTCATTCATAATCGGAGGCCTACTGGCTTTTGTTCAGAAAAATAACTTCAGGTGTCAGCGAAAATGATCACTTCCTGTTCCCACGCGAACTTATAGTGACATTTTGGCGGGAAAGTTGTAAGCTCGTGGACTGTTTCCTTCCCCACAATTCCCATGCAGGCCTATTTCCTTTGCCTACCTATTTGCTTTGCGCATTTCCAAACAAGGACGGGCGGCAAGGAAAAGGGGTATGATCGGATGGCTTGCCTACAATTTCAGCGCAGTGACAATTGCTCATACTCCCACGGCAATATTAAACTTTCAAAGGGGGTTTGCACCACCTTTTCCTCTCACTGTTAGCGCAGTTATTTGATAGCCCTACACTTTCGTAAAAAGTCCCAAAAATCTCGACAAATCTTCAAAATTTCAAATCTTCACAAAATCTTCGAAACTTCGAGGAAAATCCTAAGAATTTTCAAAAATATAAAAATCAATGATACAGATTCTCAAAAACTATTTTGATACTTCCTAACAATCTCAATAATCCTTCAAATCCTCAAAAATCTTGCAAAATCTCGAAAAATCTTGCAAAATCTCGAAAAAACCTTGCAAAATCTCGAAAGTTTGAGAATCTCAAAGTCTTCGAAAATCTCAGAAAAATCTCAAAAATCTTTGAAAAATCTTAGAGATTTTCAAGATTCAAAAATCTCATCCGCTATTTCTGGAGTGATTTGCAACTTGAACCTGAACCTGAAGTCTAAAAACGTACCTCGAAGATAGTTGTCTCTTGGTTGGTTGTACGTCCTCGTCGTTCTCACTGAAGGAAAAAAATCAAAACTATTTCTAGACAGATGTCACACATAAGCAACTAAATCACCCTATATTTTTGGGCTGTCTTTGTCATTCTTCCGTCTGTGAAACATTTTTCGAAGAACAGAAAATGATTCAAGATATAAGGTACATTATTGTTCCTTTACTGTTGGGGACTTAAAGCTGCTGTGGACTTTAGAAACTTTCCTTCAAGGCCAGGAAGCCCAAAGCTTATCTTAATCTGTCCCCTGTACACAATATTACTTAAGTACGCGTATTTTTTTATAAGAAACTGCCCATAGGAAACTCAACTCTCAGATCGCCAAAAAATTAAGAAGCTCCAGTACTGGGAGAATATAAGCTAAGAAACTGTTTATTTTGATAAAGGAAATCCTCGAAATGTTTTTACTTTACTTTCACTTGTTTCCTGTATCATATTACTCGTAAGGTACTTGAGTAATGTCTAAACATTTGAAAGGCTTAAAAAACCTTGTTTTGAAATGTTCACGAGGGCACAGCTAATGAACATGAAGATTGTTATGGAACCTCTAAGAAACTCGTAAGAAAATCTGAGTACTCAAAATCTGATAATTTTAAGAAACTTTCAGTACTGGCCCAATTTCTTAGTTTCTTTAAAAAAAAATACGTGTAATGTCTGAAAGCAATCTGGTTTCACAAAACATGCTGTGAAATTTCCATGAAGGAATATCGATTTTTTTCTTTAAAGGATATGGTTTCCCTTCAGTAGAAGATGTCTTTCAAGGGACGACTCTCTGATACAAATCTCGATTACATACGATATGCAATTTCGAAATGTATGCATGCAAATCAAATTCAAATTTGTCAAATTCATAGTTTAAAAAATAAGTATTTTCTTACCTCGATGCACTGTCACTCGATGTCTGACATTCATCATTTACAACAGTGCTTTTCCTTTGATTCGTTTCCTTTTTAACTGATTTTTTGTGACCACTTTTTAGCGGCTTATTTTTAGATGTTGTACGTCTGTTGCTTTTACCTAAAAACATAACATAATACGAGTCTTAAGAGGTAAAGAATGTTGAAAAAACATCATTTTGGCATTTTAGCAAGATTTACAATGTCACTTGCAGAGTAAGTACACTCATTTTTTAATTAATAAGAAACTAAGGTCCGGGGCTGGAAGGCAGTTTCTTAAATTTTGGGCCATTTTGCTCCCAAAAGTTTCTTACGTGTTTCTTATATTTTTAATGCTGGAAGTGTAGAGCTAATTTTGTTTTGTCTAAAGGGCTCCCAAATTTCTTGATAAGATCTCAAACAAGTAAATAACACAATTAACACAATTAACACAAATAACACTCAAAATAATGTCCACACAGTTGCTTTGACTGTACAGTGTCAAAACATGTTGCAAATGCGATAGGAATATTAAGACTGTAAATTACAAAAGTTTCTTAGCTTTTTAAATGCAGGTAGGGATGTTTCTTAGCTTTCAAAAAATTGAGCCTATCGTTTCTTATAAGCGGTTTCTTATAAAAAAAATGAGTGTAAGGGCCGAAAAATAGAAACCATTTTTTTAAAAAACCGCAGGTTGACTTTTTTTAATGGCACCCTCATCATATCAAAAACTTCTATACATTTTAACATAAAACTAAACAGGCTGTTTGGATTGAAATCGTTTCAATTTTGCGGGTTCTTGCTGTATGATTCAAACCAAGGTTTTTCGAAGTGTTAACTTCCAAACAATGGGATCACCTACAAAATATATAAAAAACTATGGAGTTTTTGCGATTTTCCAAACGGGACGACTTTTTGGGGCACTTTTTTGGGACACTAGGTAGATAGTGGGAAATTCCAGTGGGTTACAAAATGCAAAGCTTTCATCAAACTTTGCATAAGCAACAAAATTATGTCACCTTCGAGGCCCTCCCAGAGGTTTTAGGGATTTTAGGGAACGGGAGATACTCAGAATGTTTAAAGGGGTTGTACAAGATTCTTGTAAACAATCGGAAGATACGGGACGATCCGCACATGCGGCAAAAACCTTCAGATTTAATGGCGGCCAGTTTCATGGCAGCTTCTACGTAAGTTCAATGGCAGCGTTTTCTTGGCTATGCCTATGAAATGTGATGCAACTTTTGATACCCATTAAAACTTTCAAATATTCGGCGTTGAAACAATTAAACAAATCCTCCATCAAAGCTTCGATTACAGAGATTGTCGCAGATACTTTGGATTACTATTCTCTGTGTGAGTGTTTAACCTAAACACAATCGATGATTTGCCTCGCAGTGCCACGCAGAGAGGACGAGTTGTACAGCCCCTTTAAGCCGGGAACATTCATGAAAATAGCCTGGGAATAATAGTCTGCGTGCAGCCTCAACTCCTCCTCAAAGGAACAGCCGAGGAAGAAGGGAACTTTCACCCTGCTGAGAGGGCCTCACCTTGATTAGTCTTTGGAGCAGGCATCTCGGTACCATTCTTTGGCGTATTTCTGCTCATCCTCTTTTCCTCTGCTATTGTTTTGTCATGTTCATCCAATTCTTTTGCGACAGATTCAAGCACCACAAAATTCTCATCCGCCATTGGACCTGCTGACTGATCAGCAAGCCGCAGACTAACTTGAAATTTTTGTATCAGTTTCTTGGAAACTTTATCTTCAACATGCTGTGGAAGAAGGAAGGATAATAAATTACTGAAGATTTCGTCAACGTAACAGGGCCTTCTGCAAAGAGCATTTACTGCAAATACAAACTGTTTGTCGTTGGAAATGAACATACTGAGGTCCCGTTAGCTCTGCTCTGTATAACATAGTCCAGTAACACAATATCATGGAATCATGGGATTCATGACCCAAAAGGCCTGTCTTATCTAACTCAACTTAGAGTCGGTCTCAGCAAGTTAAATTTTCATAAATTTAAACACAATTTTAAAGATATCACAAATCCCATGTGTCCGACAAATGATGGTATTGAAGATACGGAACACTTCTTGTTGCTCTGCCCTTGCTTTGATGTACAAAGAGACGAGACCTCCTCGTTGGAATCTATGCATTTAATACGACCACTTGAATATGTAGATCTAGCAAATGAAGCTTTATTACAACTTTTATTGTATGGCATTAAAGATTTCCCAATTCAATGAATAGACATAAACCTTACGCTACATTTTATCAATGAAACTGGTCGATTCGGGTGAATTTCTGTAAACGCTTACCTTATCCCTTGATAAGCCACCCGATTTTGTAACTTGTTTGTAGGAATTGTTGCGTAGTTAAAGTAGTTAAAGTAGTTCCTTTTCCTTTATTATCTTTATTTAATGGCCTCGGGGTAGACAGAGCCTTTTGCTCCGTGGGGTTGATCGTCCCAGTAGTATTGTAGAGTAATTTTTGCAGGTAATGTAGTTCGCAATGTGTATTGTAAAATTTTATTTGAAGTATATTATATAAAAGAAATGTACACATCATGGTAAAAATGGAAATTTCCCCAATATTGACATGTTTGATCAAGTATTTTTCAATCTCACATTCTTTAGCAGTCCCTTACAATGTAGTAAAGTGAATGATTTTGCACAAAAAAAGATGCAAGTAGAGGTGGAAATGATGCAATGAAATGTTTGATAGAAAACATTTCTTGTTATGGACACATTCTTTGGTCAAGACAAGGGTCATAGAAAGAGCCACAGGAAGAGTCAATGAAGAAACAACGAAGGACGATTCTGGTAGGCTTTTTAATTTACATATGCAACCGATTATTGCATTATTATGGGGCCTAATGAAAGGATAATCCTACGGCCCTCGGTCAAGTTGTGCTTTCGATGATCAGTGATTTTGTCACAGTGGTTTTTCTGATAATCTTTTCAAACACATCCTTTCTCTATAAGTACAGCTGATAACGAACTAACTGCTTCTTACTACCAAGAACTACTGAGGCTATGTTCACACTGCTCCGTATTCAGTTTTATCCGTTTCATATTGATTCGTTTTACCTGTTCACACTGCTCTGCGTTAGTATGAAAACGCTACGAAAACGATGAAGCGTTCACATTGCTCCGCTCCGGATAAAAACGAAAACGCTATTAAAACGAGACCATCGCCTCTCTATAAAATGTGAAGTTTTGGCGTCAAAGCATTTTATTAACTTCGAATGAGTCATTATGTTGACAGAAGTTGTTCAGATTGCCGCGAACTGAGCATTTTGTTAAGTTGTTGTTGTTGTTACCGTTTTCAAAAGTATCCGTTTTCAAAGTGCGTTTTCAAAAGTCTCCGTTTTCATGGTAGAGCATTGTGAACGCAAGGCGAAAAAGGATACTTTTTTATCCGTTTTCATATGAATACGGAGCATTGTGAACGGGGCCTGAGTTTTATTTTAAGTTGTACTCACTCATATAAATTTCACCAAAACATTGCATTAAGAAAGTTTTTCAGGAATTGTTTTACTTTATGGGTTACTTCTTTGGCCTACCCGTTCTATAAATAAAAATAGTCACCTCTTGAATACGTGTAGACAGAATGCTCAAATCCTTGATTGTAGTTTGATTGTCTTGAGATAGCTCTAGCATTGTTAGGGCTTTGCAGAGCGTTCTGACATCAGTGTTTGTTGTGTCTGACAGAATCTCATTTGCAACTCTTACGGCCAGTGAATCATGTATGTTAAAATCCTGAAATAGAAGCGTCAGAAAATTTGTGTTTCATATCCTCATCAAAAAATTGATTCGCTCAAAAATTGGCATAATCTAAATAGCTGGCTTAAAACTCTGCATTTTGACTGTCATTTTGATCAACTGTAATAATCTGACATTGACAAAAGTAGTTAATAAATTTATTGTTAACGGTGTCCAACAATAGGCTCTTTCCTAAGGGTATTTAGAATCAAGGCTAAAGCAGGCGATCCAAAGTGGGTTGCATATCTTAATAGTAAATTTCTGACTTGTAGGTTAACTTTCTTTGTACACAACTGGGAGAAATTGCCGCTATATTGGAAAGTGTTCAAAGAAGATATTAAAGATTGAAAGACTGATGCAAACCCAAGTATATGTGTTATATTATTGAAAAGCATGCACACTGGTAGAGTACAGAAAGCCAATCATTTTTAACCAATTTCAAAACTGTAAAAATATAGGTCCATCCAGTACCAACTGGATATCTACTGTCTCTAGTAACTACTGTATAGCTTCTAAGTACATCTTTTAAAAAATATACTATCTTTTCATTCAAAAAATATGCTATCTTTAAAGGCATTGAGTCCATATAAATGGCTGAGCGTTAACGCTATCCTGAATTTTTGCTGACAAACCGCTGACGGCCCTTTGTTCTCACATAATAGTGCTAAAGTCATTTGCAGTGGAGACCAAAGACTTCTTAATCCTTGCATTATCCTCAGGAATTTCTTTGGTTTGATTTCTATAGCGATTAAATCACAACTTTTATTTTATGATTGAAAAGAAGTTGATATTGGTCATGAACGCGCTATTTATATGGACC
>REGL01000341.1:0-16456 GCA_004194395.1 Aurelia aurita complex sp. Pacific | reverse complement strand
TTGAACTCGCGTTGTTGCAAGGCTTGATGTGGACTTCATCACGTCCTTCACCCCATGACATAAAGGATTTTGTAAACAGGAAAATGCCCACCACCCCTATGACTTCACTACCGTGCGTCAATAAGTAAATTTTGGACAAAGACTTTTCGAACGTTTCTGCGCAGAATTTTGAACATTTCCACAGAAATTTTGGGGAAAACGATACGCGTATTTTTTATGAGAAACTAAGAATTTGGGCCAGTACTGAAAGTTTTAAGATTATCAGATTTTGAGTACTCAGAGTTTCTTACGAGTTTCTTAGAGGTTCCATAACAATCTTCATGTTCACTACATGTGCCCTCGTGAACATTTCAAAATAAGGTTTTTTCAAGTCTTTCCATGGGTAGTTAGACACTGCTGGTGTGCTTCTATGGAGAAGAGCTGGATAATATGTATCTGCGGGGGAAATTTTTTATAGTACTGCGGAGGAGATATCTGCGGGGGAAATTTTTTATAGTACTGCGGAGGAGATATCTGCGGGGGAAATTTTTATAGTACTGTGGAGAATATTTTTGTTCTTTCGATATCTCCTCCGCAGTACTGCAAAAAAATTTCCCCCGCAGATACATAATATCCAGCGCTCCTCCATAGAAGCAAACCAGCAGTGTCTAACTACCCATGGTCTTTCCAATGTTTAAACTTTACTCAAGTACCTTATGAGTAATATGATACAGGAAGAAAGTGAAAGTAAAGTAAAAATAATTCAAGGATTATCTTTATCAAAACAAATAGTTTCTTAACCTATATTTTCCCAGTACTGGAGTTTCTTGATTTTTTGGCGATCTGAGAGTTGAGTTTCTTATGGGCAGTTTCTTATGAAAAAATACGTGTATATGCTTACATTCTCTTTTTGCCAACCTCGTCCCCAGGGCTTTTTTCATATCTTTATGTCATATCATATCTCGAAAACTTTTCATCTCCATCCAAATATGATAAAAGGCCCTGGGGACGAGGTTGTATTTTTGCTTATTTCATGCTAAAAATGTCATACATCTATAGATCCTTGCTATACTTTAATAGAGGTCATAAATACAAAAGTTGAACAAATGCAGACTAGATGTGAGAAAGAACTTCTATTCTCAGCGCATCATAAAAGAGTGGAACTGCTTGCCAGCTAACATCGTCGAAGCAGAGGATGTGATAACGTTTGAAAAACTCTTCACGGGGATTCAAAATTCGAATTCAAACTAAAATAGATTAGTAATCATTATTATTATTATCTATCAAGGGTCCTTGGTCAGAAATTTCCTGAAATGACTATTAATGAGGATAATGATACTGATTGCAAAGGTGGATTTGGTTCAAGAAAATATAATATTCTTCATCAACATTACATGTTCAATGCAAAACGTTTCGCGAGCAAGACATTTGCATTACGCTTTCAAACAGTGGAAATGTTTTGCTGTGATTTTTTCATTCTGTCACAGGTAACGGCGTATGATTGTACAATTGAAGAAATAAATTGTTATATACGACCTTCGTTTTCCTCCTTATCGTCAATCTTCTCTCTCCCTCTGTTGTGATGTCTTCTCGTCGCCACCAAAAATATTAGGCCCATCAATCGACCCAGTTCCCAAAGAAAAATGAGCCTAATATTTTTGGTGGAGACGAGAAGACATCACAACAGAGGGAGAGAGAAGATTGACGATAAGAAAGAAAACGAAGGTCGTATATAACAATTTATTTCATCAATTGTACAATCATACGCCGTTACCTATGATTCTGTAAATATTTTTAGAAATGAAGATTGTTATGATGGAACCATTACGAAACTCGCAAGAAAGTCTGAGTACTGAAAACATGACAACATAACCTCGTTCCAGGGCCTTTTGTCATATTGGGGAAGGGTGTTCTGTCATATTGGAGTCCCTATATGACGAAAGGCCCTGGAGACGAGGTTGATGACAAGGAGAAACTGTCAGTAATGGCTCGAATTCTTAGTTTCTCATGAAAAGTTACCGCAAAAACATTTTGGGTGGGGATTTATTCGAAGGGGGGGGGGTAGACTTTTGACGATGAGGCAGTCCCTTGTATCCCTACAGTAAACCCAAAGCACCATCTTGATATCAAAAAGCACAGGGATACAAGGGACTCATCGTCATAAGTCTAGTAGGGGGGCTTAATCGAAGGTGGGGGTTATTCACGGACTTACGGTACGTGTATCCTTTTCTGTAATTGTGTAAATAGGGTCAAACTACCAGCAATAGCGGAATAAGTCATGCGTGCGTGAGAACTACTCGTGCGTAACGTAAACCCTGGTTGTGAAAAGCTAATTGAAGCTCGAAGCTTTCTGCAGCAATGGCCAGAAATCGTCCTATATGCTGAAATACTTTTTCACGGAAATCTTTTCGTAGAAGATTTTTACCTTTGCAAGAATCCTAACTGAAGATGACAATCGAAGGAGATGAGCAGGGCGGTCAAGTACCAAGCATTTCTCCAGGTAATTTCATTGTTGATAAAAATTCGTAAGAAATTGGAGGCAAAGAAACAAGACTTTCGAATCAGCACACCTTTCGAACTTGAGTTCTCTTCAGAGTGTGACTAACGTAGGTCATACTCTGAAGAGAACATACCTTCGAAAGGCCTCAGTGTGCTGATTAAAAGTCTTGTTTTTTGGCTCCATTTTCTTACGAATTTTTAGTATTTTACCTCAAAATAGATTATTTTTGAAAGGCCGTAGTGTGCTGAAAAAGATCTAATTTCTGTCTATTTCTCGTTCGTTCTTCATCCTCACTTTTAGTATCCATTTTATTTTTGATAGATGTATTTTGATAAGTTACTTTGGCCCTCGGTGTATACTACGGTGCCCACACACAAGTGCAAACCAAATCCTTCTTTTGCCCCCTGCCCCACTTTCTATGGGCCTGGCATTTTTCCTTCGAGTCAATTTCATAGTGACGGGGACTTGCTATTTAAATATGAACATGGTAAAGATTAAAAAGTTAAATTTAGCTACGGTTATTAAAGTGGCAGATTCAACGGAAAAAACTAGAGTGCTAATAAGGATATTTGTTAGTATGTCACAGCGAATTAATTTCATTTCGAAGCATTTGTTTTATCTGAGCTGCTCTAAACTACGATGCCTCGTTTATATAGCGTTTGTAGTTACAATGCAAAAATTTTGACCTTGTTTGCTGCGACCAGACTTGAACGGATACGGATGCAAATAACATTTGACTGTATTGCCTTTGAATCTGCCAATTTTGTACCAAATTTGTTCTTGAAATAAGGTGCGAGAATGTCTTCAAATCACACCAAAAGCAAAACCATCTTTCAAAGCACTTTGGAGGGCCTGGGAACGCGGTTGACTTATATCATCGTACGTTCTCAAATGAACAGGGATACGGAGCAAAAGATCGCAAGTTGAAACAGTTGGGAAGCATCTAAAATTTTCATTGCAGCCATGTGTAAAAAATAGACGCAACTTTTCTTCGAAGCCAAGTATAAATTGCAAAAGTTGACAAATCTTCATTCCAGGAACTCCTGAAAAGTAATTAAATGAGTGACATTTTTGTCGTAAATATTGCTGCCTATAGGCTAGAAGCTTTATAAACCATAAACAATGTACAAGCGGCTCATCTGCTCTGCAAGTTTTTTGTATTGAGAGTTGACTCTGCGCATTTCGTAACATGTAAGCTTTTGCTTTGCATCGCAATAATCACTTTTCAGTGAGAGAGTAATGCAGACTTAGGACGATGAGTCCCTTGTATCCCTGCGGTATCTTGCTCAACAGGGACTCATATTGAAACAGGTAAAAACCTGACCCTATCTTCTGCATTCGATTGATCGGAGCTGGATCGAACGACTGTTCAAGGTGGCTCTGTTCAACGGTCACTCCTTAGAAAGGAAATGCGATAGAAACCACGGTAGGCAGACACTTAATCAACGAAACTTGGTATTCATCTGAAGAAGAAAGTTCATTTTACCTGGTGAGTGCAAAATAAGTCTTTTAATGCTGCAATTTCCATGTTTTTAAGACCAAGACATACCAGAGAAATCTTCAAGTACCTGCTGCAGCAACTTCCTTCAAATTTAGTAAGCTGCGTCAATCGAATTGAAGGTTCGAAATTTATTGTTCTTCGCCAAATCTTACAT
The DNA here is from genome assembly GCA_004194395.1 of Aurelia aurita complex sp. Pacific. NCBI lineage: Eukaryota > Metazoa > Cnidaria > Scyphozoa > Semaeostomeae > Ulmaridae > Aurelia > Aurelia aurita complex sp. Pacific. The sequence continues at coordinate 12,322 of REGL01000341.1, read as the reverse complement.
TCTGATTGGTATGCTAGGAATCCAAGCATATTAGGCCTAAATAGGGTCAACTTTTTCAGAGTAATAATATGAGTCTCTGTTGCCTGTAGCGCCATCGTGAAGTCAAAGAGCACAGGGAAACAAGAGACTCATCGTCATAAGTCTACTGTTTNTGCATCGCAATAATCACTTTTCAGTGAGAGAGTAGTGACCTGATGTGGGTATCAGTGCAGTGGAAGCAATTTTTACAGGAGAAAAAGATGAGATAGGATAAGAAGGTAATACAAGAAGCTAAATTTGATCAAAAAGAGAATACAAAATATATACATCTTCCTGCATTGCTAATGTAGGGAGTGAACATTGCTTATTAGAACTTTGATATGCATTTTCCACCATTGGTTTTGAAAAGAAAGATTTGGTTTGCACTTGTGGGCCACCGTAGTATACTAATGCTTCCACGACTTTGTAATGAAGTTTCTTAAGTGTTTACATGCAGAAGTATTTTCATTATAGTGCTGAAATCAAAGTAACACAGTAACTATTTTCAATTTCTGCAGTTTTGAAAATGGAGTTTTGTTGGATTTTGGATATTATTCATTTTGAAATCGTTCAAGTATGGCGTTACTGCCTTTAGAAAAACAGAGCGAATAACTTTGAATTCTGGAGGGAAAGCAAGCGAGTTTAGTTTTTCAAGGAAAGAGTTAATTTTTTTGGAAGCAGTTAGCACCCAAAGGGCCATAGGCAGGCACGCTAAAACGTTAGACTTCCTGAAAATCAAAGTTGGCCCAAACGGAAACTATAGATCCACAGTGCAGAAGTTGAACTAAAGAACAGTGCAACTGAAGTCAAACTTTTCTTATCAGTTCATCAACTTTAATGTGGATCCATGCTTAATGCCCCTACGCTCACTCCAAAAGTCTCTTGTTTCGCTCCCCAAACTGACTTGTCGCTACAAGAGAAGCGATAACAACAACAATAACAACAGCAACAACAAGCCAGAGTTAGATGGACTTATGTAATGAGTCTAGTTATTGTTAGGCCAAATCTGACAGCCTGAAATTTCAGCATGCGTGCAAATGGTTCTTTGATAAAAAGTGCCTGTACACACAGAACTCAGCTCCTTATTGTTGCTTTTCAGATGGAGCTCAACGAACCCCAAAGGCCCCACCTCCAAATACAACAGCAGAAAAAATGCCTGAAGAGCGACACGTAACAATTGCGGAACAACAAAAACGACAAGAAGCCTCGAAGAAGAACGGACTATCTCTTTTGGCTGCAATTTTCTTCGTGACTGGTGATGTCGTTGGTGCGGGAATCGTCGCACTTCCTTACGCCATGAAACTCGCAAATTATTACGGCATCCCTCTTTTTCTTATATCGTCACTCGTAACATGCTACTGTGGCTTCTTACTTGCTAAAGCCTGCAATCACATAATGGGCGCTGAAGTGGACCGTGAAGAAATGAGAGCACCATACGCAACATTGGGAGAACGAGCTTGCGGCAAAGCTACGAGGCATGTCGTAACATTTACGCTAAATATATCATTGATATTGACTTGCATCGTATTTATATTGCTGGCCGGTGAAATATTTTCCGTTCTCATAGAATTGCCTTTTGAGTCTGTATCTCACCGTAACAAGTTACGAATCTGGTTCGCCATATGCGGAGGAGCGTTACTACCAATGACACTTTTCGGCACACCGAAAGACTTTTGGGGAATCGCGATACTTGCGTCATTAACAAGCGCCATCGCAGTATCCCTTATCACGGCAAACCTCGTCTGGGTAACGAAAACAGATCTGAAGCGACCGGCACCGCCTCCTACTGGTTTCGAGCATATCGTTGCTTCTTTCGGTACCGTGCTTTTCGGTTTCGGCGGAGTTACGATTTTTCCGACGATTCAAAACGATCTCAAAGAACCGAAGGACTTTTACATCGCAGTTATTATTGGTTACTCGATCGTAACGGTCATTTACCTCGGTATCCCACTCGCCGCGTATTTCATCTTGGGTGATTTGATCAATGAAGACATCCTTACGACACTGGTGAATTTGCCGATCTTCGAAGAATCGAAAGTTTTCAAATGTTTGGTTATCATTGCACAGGGTCTCATATGTGGTCACGTGCTTTGTGCGTTCATTTTGAATATCAATCCGGTTTACCAACAAATGGAAGGACATTTCGGGATACCAACAAGTAAGTAAAATTTCCTTCAAATTAGAAATATTAACTGGAGTCCCTTTTTTCCCAATGCTTTTCGATTTGATGATGTCGCTTCGGTCAACAGAGACTCAAAATTTCACTCTGAGAAACGTGACCCTATTTAGGTCCTTGCAAAGCTGGCTGAAGATTTCCTTTCTAACCAGACGAGTCACAAAAACTTTGAAATTTTGCAAGTCTGTGTGGTTTTCAAAAATTTCACTGGATTCCTGCAAACCGATCAAAACAGTCTGAAGGAATCTGAATAGGGGTCTAGATAGCGAGACATCTTTATACAATTTGCAGAAATCTGTGCAAATTGTGGAAAAACAGCCGAAACAAGCATGGGGCCTTTCGAACAAGCATACCTTGCACGTGCATCTCTTTGTTGTCGGCCATTTTCATGGTCCACTAAAATGGCCGACAACAAAGAGATGCAAAAAAAAATATTAATATGAGTGCCGAATGCTTTGATTAAAATATCCAGATTAAATGGATTTTTTTGCCGGTATTCTGGGCCGGGTTGTTCAAACCACGATTAGCGCTAATCTTGGATTAAAAGCATAATTCTGTAGTCACTTGCATAGTCTTAATCCAGTATTAGCCTAATACCAGTTTTGAACAACCGGGCCCTGCTGCTCTTCGCTGGGCAGCCGACTTTGCTTGCTACATAACTGAACTGTAATATCCATGGCCTTAGGCCTAGTTTAAACTATAGTATCCATGGCCTTAGGTCCAGTTTAAACTGTAATATCCATAGCCTTAGACCTAGTTTTTTGCGATTTAAACATCGTTTTTATGTCGAATTCAATTGACATTAAGAAGTTTTTAGCAACGCCAATTAAATTCGACACAACAAAAAAACGATGTTTAAACTGGGCCTTACACAGCTGAAAAGTTCACCTGAGCCTTACACAACTGGGCCTTACACAGTTTGGGGGGGGGGGCAATGAAGGAAACTATCTTGAAAACTGACCAAAATCTCTGTAATTTCCCCCCTTAGATATCAAATATTGACAAGTTTTAGGGGTCAACTGCCTTGTGCTTGGCAATATATGAATACTTAGATTCCTGATGAAATTCATTTTCCGTAGAACCCGGCTAAAAACATACGATCAATGCAGACGATCCCTTAGGCCCTTCAGTCTTTATCTTGAAAGAAAGCTAGTTCATTGAAGATCCAGGGGTTGATTGATAACTTAACTGATTGATCAACCAATTAACCGATATTTCTCGCCCAGACTGATAAATTGATTGATTGAATCAATTAACACTTTTCTCTTTACAGAATTCTGCTGGCAACGAATCGTCAACCGGACATTCATGATGGTCATCGTAATTGCTGTTGCTGTTGCGATTCCAAACTTCGGCCCAGTCCTCTCACTGGTTGGTGGTTCCTTTCAAGGACTTCTAACGATAATCTTTCCAGTTGTGTTTTATGCAAGGCTCAATGATATATCATGTTGCAAATCGATATTCTTCTTGATAATCATCATCACTGCAGCCGTTGGTTCATTTGGGAATGCCTATGTTGAGATCAAGGATGTCGTTGATGTCATCTTGGATAGATATGAGGCTTGAGTGAATGCTGGTTGAAAACGAGGCTGCAGTGCGCGCGATAATAGAACGCTTAAAGGAATTGAATCAGCATAAGATGGCAAGGTATACCCTATCTGTCAGAATTTGCTGACTCATAGTTCTGGATGGCGCATCTGATTGGCTAACGTTCATGCGAAATGAAACTGATGACATGAAACGCATTGTGCAACAGACGGTCCTTTTCGTTTGTTAAGAGTGATAATTGATCATTCTCACATGGGTCACATGATACACGGTAAAGCAGGTCTATTTACCATGACGTAATGCCTTTAAATTGGAGGCTTGTTTAGCAAACATTGAACGGACTTTTCTTTTTCAGCAATATATTTTGAGTGGGCAGGAAGTATATCTAGCTACTTAAAGCTAATTTAAGCCCACTGTGCACGCCGCATCCAGGCACGGGACCCCTAGTTTAACGTCCCTTCCGAAGGACGGCGAGGTGAGTTGCGAAGTCAAGCCTCCGATGTCACCCATCCGGAGTTTGACCTCACTCGACCGAGCTTAACTTCAGTTTCCTGACGGTAACTGATTAAGCCGCTCGTCCACTCACCTCGCCCAAAATGGATCTCGGACTCGGAATGGATCTCGGACAAAATATGGATCTCGGACCTCGAGGAATGGATCTCGGACAAAATGTTTTTCGGACTGAGCCACAGCCGTTTATAAATGTCAAGTTAATTGACAGATCATATTCAAAAAAGTTCTACCGGGTGAGTCAGAAAAAAATGAATGCCCTTTGAAAGGCTACTGTTCCCTTAATATACAGGCGATAATATTTAGCAACATCTGACAGAATAGCCAACATATTCAATTATTTTCAGAACTTTTCCTGGCTGAAATCGGTCACTCCGTTCAGATTTTACAAGGGATTCTCTCGAGAAAGTCCAATCGAGACAAATTAAACAACACAAATGTGTAGCCCCCTCGCGAATTCTTGTACAATCCTTTGAATTTTAGTACAACGATCTTTACAATTAGACTTACAACGTGATTCCTTGTATTCGTCTAATATTTCAAATCTGATCTTTTATGTTCTCTCATACAAGTATCAGATTGAGAGATAACCATTCAATTCAATAAGCGATACTGAGATTTATGAAATGCGTCTACTGCAGTAATAATACGATTGACATTCTGATCATACGTTTCACTACTAAATCATGGCTTAATAGAGCTTTTACGGTACTTATCGATAATTAAAAGACGGTAGTTCGAAACCTAACCACAGTTGATCCTTACTAACTCGAATTTTATCGAACTCGAAGTTCATTAGACGCAAAAAATCAGAGGAATGAATTTCGGACAAAAGATTTTTCGGACAAAGATAGTTTGGACATTTTTCACAGAATTACAGATGTTTTGGGTGAAATTCGGACGATTATGAAAAAAGGTCAGTGAGCAGCTTTCTTCGGACATATCTGAGAAAAATTGCATAATTTTACCTAAAGTGCTTCAAGTAAAATTTATCAAAGGGATCCTTGTCAGACGCTTCGATTTGATCCTTGAAGATAATTAGAATGATTGCAGAGGTGAATTTTGTTGGAAAAATTTGATGATTTCACGAAATGCAAAATTGTTCTTGAGCAAAATATTACATTTCTATACAAGGAAAACTGCTTTCATGTTATTTTTCATTTAATGCAAAACATTTCTGGCAATAAAATTTTCGGACTTCTGCATGCAGGCTAACAAATATAGCTAGTTCTTTGCAGCGCTTTAATTCAAAGTCATAGGAGTGACATGCATTTGTCACTCTCTTTTGAAACAAGAGAATAACAGAACGGCTTCTTAATTGTGCCTGTAGCATCAGAACTTTTACGATTATTTGAATCTTTGTTGTTCTTTCGACAACAAGTCTATTCACGTTCTCTGCAGCACATATTTACAATGTCAGTTTCCAGTAAAAATCTTTCCAGGCTGAGCTAAGCTCCTGATTTGTGGTTTTTACTATGTCCAATAAAAAACTAACCATAATCACAATGGTTTTTAAGTGTTCTTTCGACAACACTAGTATGCACAAATAATCTAACTTGCAATGCGTTCAAAACACAATCATATTATTTGTCCTACAGATGTATAACAATCTCTCCTGTTCGTCACCTCATTCCTTTTCTGCAGCTGGTCCCTCGAGTTGTGATATCCTCTGTTTTTCTCTCTTCTGAGACGAACTGGTCGTTTTCTCAAACCGATATCTATTCTTATACATTTTATCATGATTAAAGGGCTCTCTGCCTTCATACCTGAAATCATCAACATACCTCGTGTCATAACGAGGGTCATTCCCCTGTCCGGGATATTGTTCCTGCCGGTTGTATGTACGTGCGTTATCTTCTCTGTGATATCGACTAGTATCAGGATATCCCATGTTATAACGAGAGTCATTCCCCTGTCCGGAATATTGTTCCTGCTTGTCGTATGTACGTGCCTTATCCCCTCTATGATATGGACTGGTATCAGGATATCCCATGTTATAACGAGAGTCATTCCCCTGTCCGGAATATTGTTCCTGCCTGTCGTATGTACGTGCCTTATCCCCTCTATGATATGGACTGGTATCATAGTATCCTTGGCTATTTTGTTCCCAAGGTGGATAAAATCGCTCCGCATGGACCACTCGTCGGCGCTCCGTACGTTGCCGATAAGTTCCAAGGCGCGATTGATTAGTTCGAGCACTACCTTGATTGGGTCCACGATTCAACTGATTCCCCCCATCTTGAAAATCAGCAGTTATGATTTCCCGATCACTTGATTTTTCTTTACCCTTTTTAGGACTATCACTTAGCCTTTGATTGTCTAGATTCCCTGTATCACTACTCTGATTGCTTGGAACGTCATCAGATGATTTAGCTAGGCTAACAGTCACGCGAATAGCATCACCTGTCTTACTCTCGATCTTCCTAGTAGCATATGCAGCGTTAGAAATAGCGTCATACCCGTCTCTTGATTCAGGAACATCGGTAATGGCAGCCTTATCTGTGCCTCTCTCCTCGCTGGTCGATACTTCTCCGTCTGTCTTCAATATTCTATGATCAATGAAAAATCGTTAAACATTTTTGTCCATTAGGAGCCATGGTCACCCAGAGCCCTTCGTGGGCATGCTGCAATTTCAGACAATCTGAAAAACAAATATGGCCTAACTGCAAAATATGAATGTACACTGTAGTAGTTGAACTGACAAGAAAAGTTTGACTTTAGTTGGCTTTTATATCAGTTCAGCTGCAGCAGTGTGGATCAATATTTCCGCTTAGGCCAGACTTGATTTTCAGACAGTCTGAAATTACAGCATCCCTGCAAACGATGCTAGGTGACAACGGCTCGAAATTATTTCATGTTGCTTTAAACAGTTTAGAAATTACGATGGTTTTAAGTTTTTTTGAAAATTTTTCTTGAATTCTTGAAAAAGTAGAAAAACGCTCTAATTCTTAAAGTATTGGAAGATTTCAGAAAAGTCTAACGGTAGAATTATAGAGAAATAGCTAACGTTTCTTTGAAGTCATTCAGTTCAAAGAAATAAGTAACTGAATTTTACACCAGCCTTTTTAAAGATTTGGAACCTATGCTGTAGACATTCAGAAAGAATGATTTCATCAAAAATCACTTTTTATTATTATTATTTATTAAATATCTATTTAAAGTAGGCTAAAATAAAAATGAATAGCAAAATTACAGCTAATTAAGGCCTACTATTTACAATATATATAATTTACAATAAAACTATTAACATATATCACAGGCAAATCAGGGTTAAAATCTATCATGTTAGAAACCCAACTTGCTGGATATATACTTTGCAAAGCCTACAGTTGCATTTTCCACCATTCCAGCATCTAATTCGTTTTTTGAAAATAGGAAGGCTGTTTGATTGTTTTATTTCTTGCGGTAAAAGCTGCTTCATGTTTCTTCAAAAAGTTTAGAAATAAGTATGGTTTAAAGTTTCCTTCAAGATGTTTTTGAATTCTTAAACAAGAAGAAAAACACTGGAAATATTGAAGATTTCTGGAAAGTTCACCGGTAGAATTATAGAGAAATAGCTAAAGTTTCTTTCAAGCCATTCAGTTCAAAGAAATAGGTCATAGAATTTTACAAAAACCTTTTTAAAGATTTGGGACCTATGCTATACAAGGAGGGTATGTCATGATACCATGGTACTTTTTATGAACGTACTGTATACGGTATGGTATGATGTAGAACACAAAAGGAGATTTCGGGAAAGAAAATGTTAAATTTTGCTACGGAAAAGTATTTTGCATCTATGCGAGTTTTGCATGAGAATTTATATTCTATAATATTTGCATTTTATATTTGAATTTTATTGTATTTGTAATTACATACTGTAGTATTTGTAGAATAATTTGATTGTATTTAATTTATATATTTTTGTATATTAAAATGATGAATTTCTTGTATGTTGTGGATTACGGATCTCTAATAAACAGAATCAATAATGAAGATTATACCTTTCTTTCCAGATGTCGCGCAAGGCATCCATATATTTCTCCATTTCGTGTCCCCTTGCTTTGTTGAAAGCTGCAGAAAGATAATGACAGCATGTCACTGATTCACAGCACATTAGACCTTTTTACTTGTGAGAAAAGAGGCTTCGATCGAGCATCAAAGTCCGGTAAAGTTTGAGAAGGGAAGGATTGAAAGGAACTTATGCTACTATAAAAATTAACGTGCTAAAGCATGCAGAAGTCATTGCTGTAAGGCCCGTGTAAGGTAGAAATGTTAGGGAAATTCGTTCGTGATTTTGGGAAGGTTTTAAAGGCTTCTTCAAGGGGCTTTTTCGAGAAAATGCCTCATAATTTCAGAACGGAGTGGCCGATTTCAGTCAGGTAAATTTTAAAATGGATTTGAACATGTCTACCATTAAACTATATATTTGCCAATATCATCGTCTTTATATCCAGGGACAAACGACCTTTAAAACACAGATTCTTTTTATTAACTCACCCAGTATCTAAAAATCCTTTTCTTGTAACTCTTGAGAGAGATTGAATGCCCCAGTGCTTTGTTCTCTGTGAAAGATTCCTTACGAGTCAATTTTTTCAAAATTGTCCATGAGTTCTTTCAATACAAAGAAACCCGCTACCATTTTGAAAATAATCAAGATATCAAACAATGTCTATAGTAGGATTGCAGCAATGTACTGGAAGTTCCTTTCAATCCATCCAATGGAAAGAAAGAGGCAATATGATTTTACACTGTCTTTTTTCAAGATTTGAGCCCTGTGCAGGAGAACTGGATGCGTAGAAAAGAAATCAAGCAAATCCTTGGTACCTTCAATTGCGGCATCTGGTTCATAATTCTTCTCTTCAATCATATACCTGGAAGTAAAAACAAAAAACTATTACGATAAATGATTACATGACAAAATATTCACAAAATTCATCCATACGACGTGTCATACACCGTGTCTAAAAAAGTACCCCCTTTTGCTTGAATAAAGTAACAAAACGATAAGATATCGGGACTTTCTGAAAACATAGCTACATTTGTTTATCCTCAACTTGAATGCACATACCTTGCGCATTTTAGAATCGTCTACCAAACACAGGAGATACGAGCTCGCAAAGAGTGCACCTGAAGCCAGAGGTTTTGAGAAACGGCCTAGCCATATGATCAGATATCACCGACAGTTTAAAAAAACAGTTTTACTCTACATAGTTTTTGATTGTACAGTAAGAACCCGCAAAATAGAAACCAGTTTTTTCAAAACAGCCTGTTTAGTTTCCTATTAAAAGGTCATTAATCTTGAAACAGGCTGAACGGCTTCTTATCACATGGTTAAGAACCTTCAGTTATTTCAACTTAAAGCTTTAAAGAAAACCCAGAGCAAACACTATTGAAATGTATTTTCTTGTTACCTAGCATCCACTCGAAATTTACTCACCCTTAACATACATGCTAGGTATATACGTAGATTGAGATGCTTTTGATGAAGTCTTTAAAAATGTTTGGCACCTGATTTTAACAAAAGATTGTTAGAAATGAGTTTACTTGGGATTCTCCGAGAAGAAACCTTCCTAAATCAGGCTGAGATTCTTATATGAGGGCACCATTTCTCAAAAAAATCAGCCTGAGGTTTCTTCTAAAGTGGTTTCTATTTTGCGGGTTCTTACTGTACTTTAGAAGATATGAAATCACTATTCAATACAAACCGGCATATCAGATATCCTGTTCTGTTGAGACCATGTGTACAATGAACCCCAATCAACGCTAAAGAGAGATACTCAAATTTAAAACAACAAATTTAATCAAACAGTGAAAACAACAGTCAATACGAATAACTTTAGTAATCAGGCCTGCATGCTGTAGCAATTCCTTACAAAACGGCATAATTTTCAAAAGGACTACTGGGGTAGTCATTGTCTTATGCTCCCTGTGGTATAAGGATGCTAAACTGTGGAACGATCTTTCTGTTGAAGTCAAATCACCCAAAATTTATGAAACATTCAAAAGACGTATCAGCATGCCAACAGTGAATGCTGATTCTCTCTTTCATGCTATAATCAGTGTTACTTTAATTTGCCGATTAGATTGTTTTGTAAATAAGATTATTTAATTTTGTATGCTTTTTTAGATTTAGTTACTGTATGTATATGCACGGCCTACTGTAAATCAGTACTGTAAATCAGTCCTTTAATCGCCGTGGCCACCGTGCCTAAGGAATTAAAAATCAAATCAAATCAAAGTATCGTCTTTGCAGTGTTGTAGTGTCGTACAGCAATTAGAAAGTATAGTAGATTGTAACATGTATTGTAATACCGGGTGAGTCAGAAAAAAGAATCCCCGTTTGAAAGGTCACGGCTCCCTGGATATCAAGACAATGACATCAGCAAATATATAGTTTAATGGTAGAAATGTTCAAATCTACTGTAAAATTTACCTGACTGAAATCGGCCACTCCATTCTGAAATCATGAGGGATTTTCTCGAGAAAGCCTCTTCAAAAAACCTTCAAAATGTGCCCAAAATCGTGAACAAAATTTCCCTAACATTTCTGCCTTACAATGGCCTTACATCAATGTCTTGTGGACGCTTTAGCACGTACTATCCTCTTGGGAGGATGAACAAGTCCTCCCCCTGGTATCGATGACCTATTCAGGGGCATTCCATTCTCCCAAGAGGACAAAATACATGAATTTCATTCGTTGATTTTTCATTCGTTTTTGCAGGTTTTTGGAAGGGGCCTTCTGTAGAAAATCACCCATATCCACAGGAAGGAATGGCCGATTAAGGCCGGGTAAATTACTAGCCTAATTGAACATATTGGCAATAGAAGACAGTTTTCGATATTATTGCTTTGATATTCATGGAGCAATGGCCTTCCAAGCGGGGATTCTTTTTCCTGACTCACCCGGTAATTTATTTGAATATAGAAAATACCTGTACAAAAAATCAGAAAATGTCCGTGATATATACAGAAAGAAGGCAACATATTGTCAGGATTTTGCTTTTTGGGAATATTAAACGCTCCATTCTCCTGGAACGAGGATCTGTTTTCTTTGTGGCTTTGTTGATCGTTTTTTCAATTCTTTTTAAAGAGCCAGTGTCACCCAGGGTCCTTTGCTGGCACGCTGAAATTTCCGACTGCCTGAAAATCTAATTTGGCCAAAGTGGAAACCACGGATTCACACTGCAGTAGTTGTCAAATCACTGCGTATAGCTACAAATATAAACTAGCAACTCAAAACTGTAATTCTGGCTGTCAAAAATTTAGCCTTCCGATCAAAGAGCACACCAAAAGAAACAATTAGACGTCTAAATTCACTTTACTAATAAAACATTGAGCATTCAAACAACTTACTCTCGGGGTGTGCATCCTTCATAAAGTTATTCACAGTATCCACAAACCTTTGGAAGCAAAGATAATAATTTTTAGCACATTGATAAATTGGGCAGACCTGAGAAACTCTGTAAATCTACCCAGTGATTCAAACAAAGTTGACATATTTAGTGGGCTCTGGAATGAAAAGTATGTGAATAACGTTCTGATACAAACCCCTTGCCAGCATTTTTCTAATTTCTGGCTCTAAAAGATTAATGCTTTTGCAAAAAAAAATTTCACATCTAAGTTAGCCTTTGACAGATAAATTAAAATTTTAGTTTTGAATATCTGCCAAGTTATTTTTATTCCACAGCCCACCAAACATGTTAACTTATTAGAATCACCCAGTATTTGTACTTTCCTTTTATCATATCACAGTCAATCTTCTTTTGAATGGGGGATTCTCAACAAATGATGATAGACTTTTTCGTTCGTCATCTCCTTCAGGGATGAAATTCACACAACATCGATTGGGTACGTCAGAAAAAAACACACGCTGTTTGAAAGGTTACTGCTCTCTCAGTATCAAAGCAAAAATACTTTGCAAAATGTGATTGAATAGCCAACATAATAAATTTTTAGAATTTTTCTGGCTGAAGTTGGTCACTCTGTTCAGATTCTACAAGGGATTTTTTCAGAAAGTCGCTTCGCAAAACCTTCAAAAGTGTCCTAAGATCACCAACAACTTTCCCTAATATGTCTACCTTAGGATGA
>REGL01000340.1:251001-261337 GCA_004194395.1 Aurelia aurita complex sp. Pacific | reverse complement strand
AATCATAAACCAGATGAGTGACAGACTTTTGCTTGATACCATATTGTAGGCATTCATAAACTATGGATATATTCGAAATTATTTCATGTTACGTCAAACAGTTTAGAAATTACGATGGTTTTAAGTTTTTTTGAAAATTTTTCTTGAATTCTTGAAAAAGAAGAAAAACACTCTAATTCTGAAAATATTGAAGATTTTTCAGAAAATTCCAAAGGTAGAATTATAGAGAATTAGCTAAAGTTTCTTTCAAGTCATTCAGTTCAAAGAAATAGGTTACTCAATTTTACACCAGCTTTTTTAAAGACTTGGAACCTATGCTACCAAGTCCCGTATACACCTGCGCTGCAGTGAAACTTCCTCAACGGTGACTCGTATTGAAACAATGAAAAATATGACTATGCTTAGGCCCATTCTTGGCTATAGCAGAAGTAAAATGCAACGAAAATCGCATTCGACACAAAGACTCACTACATATGTCTCAGTATCACTATTTTATTTAGATGGTTCCCTGGAAATAGAAAAAATCAGATTGAAAGATAGAACGAATGCAAGAAATCAATTTGTAAGTCTATTCGGCACGCAGTTGATGACGAAAACTTAGCAGACTTGTGCATAGTATAGAGAAGTGTATAGTCCACATAGTTGATCAAAACTTGGATAACAATGGATTTCGTCGAATCTTTGCAGCCACAAGTTCTTGAACTAAGAAATATTTCAACTTTTGAAGCATTATTGTCGCCACACATTTTGTTTACTAGGTGATTGTTTATGATTTTCTATAGTTAAGGGCACGTGCCCCCAATATTTTGCAATAAACAAGGAAGTGCCCTTTTTATTTTCAGAAAGTGCCCCTTTAGCTTCATGAAAAAAGTGCCCTTGGAGTGTCGTGCCCCCAAATTTGAGATGGTTCCTACGTCCCTGGATTTGAGGACAGGATATTTCTCCTGCACAAATGAGCAAGGAAGGAGTTTAATGAAGTCAATGGAGCATATTCAAGGGTATTTCCAAACATAACGACGGGCTGCTCTATAACGCTATATCGTATCAAACTACCTCAGCTAGCAAACTAATCGGAGTTTTTTCGCTTTGAATAGATTGTACCAAAATTACCGGGTGCGCCAAAATAAACTATGCACGTTTGGCAGGCCACAATAAATCGTATACTGGACCGACTTTGAAGATTCATGGCTTAATCTTTAACAAAAAGCCTGAATTAGATTCTAAAATTTTTGGAAATTTTTCTGCTTTCAGTTTTTAGAGCTAGACACGAGTTGCTTAAAAGTGTCGTTTTCAAAAACACTGAAAGCGATCAAAAAACGTCGATCAAATTTCCTAAAGAATCGACATGAATGGACAAAGAGAAAACTTGTTCGTGGGATTTAGAAATCGATTAATCAATCGATACAATTAATCGATACAATAATCGATTTCTAAATCTCAAATCACCACGAACAAGTTTTCTCTTTCTCCATTCATGTCGATTCTTTAGAAAATTTGATCGATGTTTTTTTATCGTTTTCAGTGTTTTTGAAAACGAAACTTTTAAGAAACTCGCGCCTGGCTCTAAAAACTGAAAGCAGAAAAATTTGCAAAAAATATTAGAATCTAATTCAGGCTTTTTGCTAAAGATTAAATCATGAATCTTCAAAATCGATCCAGTGAACGATTTATTGTGGCCTGCCAAACGTGCATAGTTTATTTTGGCGCACCCGGTATATTTTTTGATAGCTAGTAATTTGATAATATGTTGTTGCAATCATCTAGGGTTTGCACAAAGAACCAGAAGTTCTCATTGAAATATTGTGTTCAAGAGATAATGAGGTAAGTTTGCACAGAGATTGTTAGAAGACTGTAATAGACCTTTTTACTTATTAAAAAAGATGTTTAGATCGAGCTAGACGGGAGGCCTAACAGCAAAACGGAGGTGTTTCCATTTCTTTTGTTCAGAAATGTCCTTTGCTTTGTTTTTTGGCGCTAGATTGGTTGCTGTTGTTGTATCGTTTTCGAATGACTCCGTTTTCGGTTTTTTTTTTATTAAAAATGATGCGTTTTCAAATGTCTCCATTTTCAAATTTGAACAGCGTTTTCAAATGTCTCCGTTTTCGATCGTTTTAAATGGAAACGCATGGCCACAACGGAGACATTCCACGCCGTTTTGAAACCCGATTAATCGAGGAAAACAAACGAGGGTCATGGTTAATCAATGGCTAATCACTGTCAAAATGTTCCTCAATATAATAGTTAACCCTGAACATAGATACCTCGTTTGTTGATATTGGCACTTTGTGAGTGTTCAATAAAAATTCAAATTTTCTGTCACATACAGACCAGAGCTTTGGCGTTTTGGCCTTAGCAAATTCTTGAATAGATCAGCAATATCCTTCATAAAATTTGAAGAAAACTCAGGTCATATAACATTCTGCTTCACGAATTTTCTTAGACCAAAAAGTTAAAACTCCTGTTTGGACGTGGAGCTAAATTTGACCTTTCAAGGTTAATAGTTCAGCTCTCAAAGCACAAACAACAACAAATGAATGAGGTATCTATGTTTAAGTTAACTGTCGAGGAACATTTTAAAATTGATTAGCCATTGATCAAAGCTAAATTGTTATCACTGGACCCATCCGACTAAATCTGTATACTTTTTTCTGAGACACCTAGTACTAACAGTGACAGAATCACGCAACTCTTTTCCAATGATATATAGAGTTAAATATTTTGAGATACCTCTTCCGTTTTGCAGGAAATGGCAGCAATAAAAATGGCATACAAGAAGCGTATGTATTGCATTTATTGAGAACTTTTAGGACTTTCATTCGTGACATTTAGGACTTTAACACATGGCATGAGCTCCATTTTTAGTCACTTTTTAAAGGAACTTAAAAGCACGTTAAAGGGGTTTCGTTTTAGAAAAGTTTAGATGTTGAAAGTCTAGATGCTTGGTCTCTTTGGCCCCCCAATGATTCACTTCATTTTAATTTTAAATCAGGTTACGATGAAGATTTGATGGATGACCTAGAAGATGAGACATCTGGTGCTTTTCAAAGGATGTTGCTTAGGCTTGCTGTGGTAATTTGAAAATCATTTAGAATTTTTCATATGACCTAACGTCTGTCTCAAATTAGATGTCACGTAAAGATGCCTGCGAATTGAACAATTGAAGTGTTTTGCATAAGTAATTTTGCGTTATCGCAAATTTCATGGGACATCTTATTTCAGACAGATTTTAATTCCTTCAGGCTGAAGGCTGTTAGCCTGCGTGCAGCCTCAACTCCTCCTCAAAGGAAAAGTTGAGGCTGCACGCAGGCTAAAGGCTGCAGGCTTCCGAAAGGCTGAAGCATTCCTTGTTATGTTTCTTTTTATTTTTCGGAGCATTGCAAATTGGGGTACACTTGGATTTATGAAAATTCCTTCATTTCGAAATGCGCAAAAGGGAAAGCTAATCTCCTCACTTGTAGCAACATGCAAATACAGCTTATTTCCGTCAAGGCTTAAAGGAATTGAGTCCATATAAATAGCTGAGCGTTAACGCTATCCTGAATTTTGCTGACAAACTGCTGATGGCCCTTTGTTATCGAACAATAGTGCTAAAGTTATTAGCAGTGAAGACCAAAGGCTTTTTAATCCTTGCATTATCCTTGGGAATTTCTTTGGTTTAATTTCAATAGCGATAAAATCACAACGTTTGTTCCATGATTGAAAAGAAGTTGATATTGGTCATGAACGCGCTATTTATGCGGACTCAGTGCCTTTAAGAAAATGATTTGATAGTAAAAAAGTAAAAGTTTATTAAATTCTGGGATGTGTGTGTTATGGCGATATTTCTTGAATTTATCAAGCAGGATATCGGGCGGGATGGAAGGTTTTAATTCACGTTCCGTTAATTGCTGTAAGTTGAATTCTACATCATGGTACCATTATCGAACTCTGTTTGCTGTAAGCTCAAATTGTTCGCTTATTTAGTGACTTGAATTGGATATGATAATGTTATTATTTGTGTACAAACACAACCTTTTATCAGCAAAGCGTTTCGATTCAAAAATCGTTCTTAGTTCAATGTCATTATTTGTGTTTAGGGACAAAGAGATGTTGATCACGGAGAACCAAACAAAGAAGAATGCCAAGCAACAGCTAAAGCTCTCTTTGCTGTAAGCTCATTTGCATCGTTTAGAATATCTTGTGTCCCGTTTGAAAATTCACAAAAATTTGATTACAGGGCCGATCTTTAATTTTCTTTTTTCGTCAAGTAGATCAAGGACCAAATTATTTTCCCAGACATCGCTGATCTTGTAGTTGGTTTAAAATTAGCAATTTTAGCTCTTTTTAGGGCTACCTGGTTTTGAATCATACTGCAAAAAAGCATTTATATTTGCCAGATGAATTTCTTTGTGCATATAAAGCTTCTAGTTTGGACATTAATGACAGAAAAAAATGGACACTGTGATTGGAGGCTTCGATGATGATAAAACATCCGAAAAATTTGACCCTTAGGTATTTTGCTTAAAAAATATCGCTCAAAATAAGCTTTTCAACTTGTAATTTTTTACCTTGCTACGCCAAAGCAGACATTTATCATCTGTGAATATTTTTGGGTCTTTGACAAAGCAATTCAAAAAGAAAATTTTATGAAAGGTTTGATGATCAATTGTTGGTGATTTTCTAAACAGGAGTACTTTTTTATGGGACACCCGGTAGGTTTTTGAATTTGTGCCGAAACCTTTTTTCAGATTATCAGAGGTGCCTTATAGCCAGTTGATTTTTGAATAAAATGCAGGGCTAGAATAATTTTTGAAGCTATGAAATTTTTCGTTAATTCTAACTTTCTTATTGGTAACATGAATCGTAATTAGTGGCATCTATAAAGGTAGTACATTGCCTACAAAAGTTTAATCGTCAGCTGGTCACACATCCATGCTGCAACTTAAGTTTGCAGATGATCCCGTTTCCAATCGTCCCTTGTTTATCTTAAATTTGCCCATTTTGAATTTATTTCCAGTTGGCAATACTTGAAGCGACAAACATTTATTGTGATAATGCATTTTCCTATGCTTTGATCTGCTGCCTATTTCTTGCAACTGTTGTGACACGAAAGCATAGGGTAGTTGATACCATTTTCACCCACCCAAAAGTTCTTAAATTTTCACCCGAAGGTTCTTAAATTTTCACCCAAAAGTTCTTAAATTTTCATCCAAAGGTTCTTAAATGTTCACCAAATACAAACTTTTAGAGACTGAAAATGTCTGAACGATCTTGCATAGTTGGGATGGCCCCTAGTTAATCAATTGGTTTTATTTTAGATGCTTGGAGTAGGAGGCGATCAAATGGAAAGAAGGTTCACTGATGTTTGTGGCAAACAAAGCTATGGAACACTCAGAACTATGCAATCAGAATATAGAAAGGTATTTCATGCACANTGGGATGGCCGCTAGTTAATCAATTGGTTTTATTTTAGATGCTTGGAGTAGGAGGCGATCAAATGGAAAGAAGGTTCACTGATGTTTGTGGCAAACAAAGCTATGGAACACTCAGAACTATGCAATCAGAATATAGAAAGGTATTTCATGCACAAAGGCACAGGACAGATTTGGCTATCTGTAAAACATGGAGTGGTGGAATGGAATGATGGAATGGAATAATCGAGATGGAATAGTTTGGCTATTCCACCTCGACTATTCCATTCCATCATTCCATTCCATCATTCCATTCCATCACTCCATGTTTTACAGATTTGTTCCCAGAACTCACATCAATTGAACGACTTAACTGATATCTGCCAACGCAGTCTGCTATCATGCTTGTTGTTTCAGTCGAAATTGGAGGGGATTTCATGAGACCTTCAAGAAAATATATGGAAAATCGACTAAGAAGATCTTGAGAAACACATTGGTGTAATATTTTTTCAAAAGTGACAAGCAGTTTGGCTATTCCATCTCTACCATGTCGTTGTTATGTGACTTATGTATACTATGCAACTAACACCAGCTGACCGAATTGGCTTCTAATTCTGTTGGGCTTGTATTCATTATCAAGGATACTGTTTGCACAAATAAGGTAGAAGATGTTCCTTTTTCTTTAGGTTTGGGTTCAAGTTTTTTCTCTTGTGTCTTTACGATCTTTTTTCCTTCCGTCTGTAAACATTGTTCGTTTTTATTTAGTTTAAACACCATGAAATTGAGGCCGACATTATCAATAACTTCAGTGGAAACATGAGAAGATGTCTACTAACTATTCGTAAGTAGTTTTATTTATTTTAATTATTCATTTATTCATTCATTCATTCATTCATTCATTCATTCATTCATTCATTCATTCATTTATGTATTCGATTATTGTTTTCGTAACTCTTATCTGTCTGAAATTAGATACACGTTAAAATGCCAGCGAATAAAATTAAATAAAGAATTTTGCATGAAAAAATTTTGCGTTGTCGCAAATCTCACATGACATCTTATATGAGACCGACTTTTAATTGCTTTTAGTTTGCTATATTTTGGTGATGTGGCAACGCAATCGGAATGATTTGTTAGTTTTTTGTTCAAGTGATTTAGCTGTTGATTTCACCGATAGAAGAATGCCCGAATGATTAGTGATTGAATCGTTGTTTTGATTGCGTTGATGGTATGGGTTAGGCATAGGGATTTCAGAAATCAAAATATTTAAAGAGGCTGGATCACGTAACCGTAAAAAAATCTGTTATCTCTATAATCTATATTGTTGCCCACACGTGGCTATTGTGTTTTGCACAGATTTTGGTGGATGGGGCGAATCCACAATAAAGTTACTACTAAAAATCCACCAATATCTTTGCAGTCTTACAACGTATGGCTGTTTTGTTTTTTTCCCTTTGAAGTGCAAGACTTCATCTTCAAAATAGCACTTTCATTTTGAGAAAAATAGTGGAAAATCTGTGTGATATGGCCTGTCAAAAAATTGCAAAATCGTCGTTTCGAAGACGTTTGTTTACTTTATGTGACCCAGCCCCTTTAAAAAGGACACAACACCGTCAAATGTAGATTTGAGATCATGCAGCTTATATCTATTGGGTAGCCCATGATAAATAAATTTAATTTTCGGATCTCAACACCTCTGTGAGCATTGTGTTGCCAAGAAAACAATGGGAATATGTAGGCGTTTTCTTTGTCCCATACATAGATTACTTTACTCTGCTCCATTAATTTTGACCCTGTTTTCTTTTTTCTAGTGCAATATATCCAAAACCCTCCTGGATACTTCGTTGAAAAGATTCATGGCACACATTATGGTGGGGTTGATGATGACAAAACTTTGTCAAGGATCATCATCAGTCGACAAGATGTAAGTTTTGAATTCAATGTTTTTGGGCTTCCTAGCTGCTTATTTCTCAGAGAATAGTATTTGAATAATAAACCATATTTATGCAGGTAAAACGTGTTCAGCAAAATGAATTTTCTGCTATCAACCAAGGTCCTGTCAACCTGAAAAGCTACCAAAAAACTACAGGGTGTCCCAAAAAAATTGTGCCCCGTTTGTCTGAAGATTGCGACAAAACGGCTAAAGATTTTCGCCAAATTTTTGCACGATGGTGCTCTTCAGATGTTCAATTAAAGTTTGCCACCATCCCCGTAAAAATCCGTTGAAAAATGATGGAGCTATGACCTTCAGAAGACCAAATTGGCCTGATGACTGAAACCAGCGGTCGGCCATTTTGTCTTATATTTCATTCATATTTATTTCATATTTCATTCTTTTAAGGAGGGTTGCCCTTCAGCAGAAGCTGTTTTTCAAGGGGCCCTCCACCTTAGTATTTTGCAGTGATAAGTATCTTCACGCAAGGTAAGAAATAATTTCTGTGAGGTCAGAAATAGTGGAACTCTCCGAGGATTAGCGGAATTTTCACGAGAACTATGACATTGGAGGCTTCTGTTCCATTTTCAATCCATGAAGCTATTTATCGCTGCAAAATAGTAAGACAAAATGGCCGATCGCTGGTTTCAGTGATCGGGCAAATTTGGTCTCCTGAAGGTCATTGCTCCATCATTTTTCAACGGATTTTCATGGGGATGGTGGCAAACTTTAATTGAACATCTGAAGAGCACCACCATGCAAGAGTTTGGCGAGAATCTTTAGCCGTTTTGTCACAATCTTCAGACAAACGGGGCACAATTTTTTTGGGACACCCTGTAGTTTTTTGGTAGCTTTTCAGGTTGACAGGACCTTGGTTGATAGCAGAAAATTCATTTTGCTGAACACGTTTTACCTGTATAAATATGGTTTATTATTCAAATACTATTCTCTGAGAAATAAGCAGCTAGGAAACGACGATCATGAAATAAACGTTTGGCCTCAGAGGTGAGGCGAAAGCTCCGACAAAAAAGAAAAGCGCAATGAGTGGAAGATAATGGCAAGTAAAACCAATTTAAATTTTATAAATAGCCTTGGGTACAACACTCGGGATCAGATACGAATTCTTTCGAATTCAATACAAACTAGACGAAGAGTTTTCAAATCAAATGATCTAAAGCTGCAATAAATACGCTTCTTGGAAAATGATTTAAAAATCTTTCAAAGCTTTTCCTAAATTATATTTCGCAATGAATACATTTGCTAATAAAGGGTTCAAGTTAGTTAGAAGACTTGGAGGATAATTTAGGATCAACCTTTGATATTAGCTATGTTTCACACTTTGATTTTGAATTTCAGCGTGATTACAAAATGATAGGAGAACTGTTCAAGTTACGATATGATATGGATTTGTTTGATTACATCAAAAGCACATGTCATTCAACGGAACGTGGTCTTATGCTGAGACTTATTGCAGGTACGTTTATGATGCTCTGAAACTGGATTGTTCAAAGTGAATAACTTTAGTTAAAAGCCCAGGGAGGTACTCCCTAACTTTCAATACAAGGGGTCCATGCCATCATTTCTTTGCTGGCCCCTGAATATTAAGCCTAATGTTTTAGAGACCCAAAATATTGAGTCTAATGTTTTGGAGACCGCAAATATTGTTATCTATTTCTGGGGCCCCAAAAATGTTTTTCAATGATTTCAGTTTGAACTTCTTGATCTTTCTCAGTTTTTAAATGATACCAAAACATTTATTTCATGATTCACAACTTTAAGGCCAAATTGCACGATTCTTCCTTTCTTCAGATTTGTGGACCCCAAATATTGTCCATTTTCTAATTCACAGACCCCAAATATTGATTTAATGTAGAATTTCGGACCCCAAATATTGGCAAATATTGAAAGTCAATGAATACCCCCCCCCCGGGGTTAAAAGATAAGATTTCATAGCTTTATAAACGGCCTATTGTGCGTTTAGAATCCAGTGCCTGCAAAAGAAAGCAAAGCCAAAGGAAACCACTGCATGCTTAGATTTATCTTGGTCCTATTTAAAGACCGCGCCATGTGGCTCATGTCATTCACTTTAGAGTGTGACAGTGCTCCTGTTCAAGAAATACTGTGTGATCGCAAAGCTCCCTTATTCCAAAATCATAGACTCGAACAGTAATGCCAGTTTGAATTATACCTATGCTCTTTCACTAATGCTGAGCATAAAAACTCAAAATGTTCGTTTCAGTGGACAGCTCATTTTTAGCTGTTTTTTGGGAAATAAATAAGAAATAGGACCTAGGGGGGGGCGTTACTTAAATACTCCATGGTACGGGGGGGTTTGCCTTCTTTAGGGTACTTTTTTGACGATAAAATCCTGATTTATGGGTATTGTTTTTAAGGGTATTTAATGATTCCAAATTTCTTTTCATAAATCTCGGTCAGTTAAATTTTCGGTGATTGTATCACTTTAATGCTTTATCTTCATCCACAGGCCAGTTGCCCGAAGAACAGAAAAAACGACTATTGGTATGTATCCCTGAGCCTCTGAGAGTAAATTGTCTCATTGGACCCTCGTGTACTCATCATAAACATACTACTATACTACTCCTAACTCTCGCACTGTTTCCTGTTCCTCTTCATAGCTAGTTCTTCAGTTCTCTGAAGCAACATCCCCAGCTATTTTTTCCCAAAATACAATCTACAGGCTTTCAACCCTCAATAAACACACTTCATCTTACTTCTCCCTGTTAATCATTTTTCTTTCTTCCAGTTCCTAAGATACTCGTGTAATAAGTAGTATTACCTCTCCTAGGGACAAAATACTAAAAGATTACACTTATGAAAACCCATATGCAGTGTATTAATATTTTCTCTCAATTTTTTCATGAAATTTTAAACTTATTGCGTAATCATTAGCTTTATTGATATTCCTGTCCTAGGACCAAGATGCGAAATCTTTAATCCTGTCCCAGCTTTTTTTCCTAAAATTTAGACCCCATCGGCAATTCCTATCGGGAGG
>REGL01000340.1:229185-248619 GCA_004194395.1 Aurelia aurita complex sp. Pacific | reverse complement strand
ATGCTGATACCTTGTTTGTGTTCATAACTTTTGCTTTCTGGAAGCTACGATCCTTGCCAAAGCAACTTGAAAGAACTTCAGTTTGCTGCCTTTTCGTCTGATTAATCATCCAAAATACACATCAGGAAACTTCACTTCACTCCCGTGCCCCCCTGAATAATGTTGGTCCGAAAATACGATCACCAGTTATGAAGAAAAACAATTCAGCAGCGTTGTCGTGCCCGAAACAGCACTGCGTAATCGCATAATGATCCGACATTGTAAAGGGGAAGGGGGAGAGAAGAGCAAAAACGTGCAATTTTTTCAAGAGTTTTGGCAGAGATTGTAGGCGTGATCTAGCTCATGACGTTCGTTTGGGTCACCCGGTAAGTGACTTGTTTATTTTAAGGAATTGCAGAAAGATGATATGTCGGTGTTAAACGGAACACACTGAAGAAGTTACAATGTCTTTTTACTGCAGAGAATTGCAAAATTGGAGGAAGAATCTGTGTTGGAACTTGAGCTTGACTATGACGAAGATGAAATGCCTGAAGTTGATGATCAGGAGGGAGCCAGCAAGCGAGCTGATGATGACGAAGAGAGTGGCAAAGAAGACCAAGAAGAACTGAGAAATAACCTGAAAAATCTTGATTTTAATGATAACTTAGAAACCGAAGCAAAAGGAGAAGTGAAAAAGAGATCAGTGCTGGCGACTGTTTCATTCTCCACAGCTGCAAGAGGAATAAAACAACATGAAAATCGAGTTAAATTCAAAACAGATACCGATGGTAGCGAAAATGACAGTGGCTCAGCCTCGGGTTCACAAAGAGGAAGTACAGGGCCTAAACATAATCTTCCAGCTCCTGTGCAAGATCCAGCGTTCATTGGAAGAAGGGATAGTAATTTCTTTGATAAGGTTGTGCCATTTATCAAAGGAAGGAGAAAGAAGGTAAGGATATGTAGCAAGCATAGATTGCAAATCTTTAAAAAGTTTAGTGGAAAATTCTATCACCTATTTCTTTGAACTGAATTGCTTAACAAAGAAACTTTAGCTATTTTGCTATAATTCTACCATTGGATTTTTGAGAAATCTTCAATATTTTCAGGATACACGAGTATTTTCTTTCTTTTTTAAGAATTCAAGAAAAATTTTAAAAAACTTAGAACCATCGTAATTTCTAAACTTTTTGAGAAATCACATCATAATTTTCAAAGCAACCATAGTTAATGGATGTCTACAGTATGGTATCAAGTAAAAGGCTGTCACTTTTCTGATTCATGATTTAGAAATTTGATGACGTCACATTCTCAAATGCGTTGAAACATGAAGTATGTAGTAATTTCAAAACATATTCAATATTTTGCAAACATCCAACGGTAGAATCATGGTCAAAGTAGCTAAATTCCTTTCGAACCATTCAATTGAAAGAAATAGGTCATGTGATTCTTCACCCACCATTTTTCTATTCACTAAAAGATTACAATATATATTACCAACACTACTTACAAAATTACTGTACAATACCACTGGAACGATGCCCCGAGGTGCAAAAGGCTGTGACTATCCCGAGGCCATTTAGACATAGAGCTAAAAACTACTGTAGTCTGTCTCAAATTACAAGCCACGAGAAATATTCTGCGATCAAAAACTTAAAAATTCTGCGATTCAAAATTTCTGCGATCAGTTTGACTTAAGTGTTTTGGATGGGTAATTTTAGGCATTATCACAAACATTGCATGACATCTTATTTGAGATTGATGTTGAAATACACGATTAAAAAACCTCCCACCATTTTACACCGATTTAAAGATTTGAAACAGATGCTTATATAGCGTCAGCATCAAATCTTGAGAAATGATTACACGGATGGTTGTTGATTCTACCCTTTGATTTGATGATTTGATTTGATGATTCTACCCTTTGATTTGGTGGCTTAAAATGAACTTCAAGTACTCTGCTGTTACTGTTCACTGGAGATTTTTGATATCTTGGTTAATTTTATATAAGTGGGTGATAGTTTTCTGGTGATAAAATAGCTTAGTTTAAAATTTAAGGCAAGGGGTGTGCTGTCCTGAGTCAAAGTGTTCAATGAAACTCCATACCATAATGCAATTGCTTTCTATATTCACTTCCGTAGATTATTTAAAAAAATCGCTTCCGTTGCTGTTTTCAACGTCTGTACTCGTCGTTTCTTCTTTAATAGCTTTATTGATATCTTTTATGGTATGATCAAATGTATGAAATGAACATATTTAATCATTTTGCAGTATTACCGTGGCACTGTCAAAGGTGTCCCAATGGAGGAATTCAATGCACTGAAAGATGCTCAGGCTGTTGGCAGAGCACTTCTTCAAAAGAGTAAGTGTTTTTGTGTAACATATTTAACGCTAGACTTACTACATTACATCGTGAGTCTTATTTTTCCGTATGGAATTGAATGATGGTTATGAAAATCAGATCGAAAATATTGAACGAATACGAGGAATCACTTTGAGGTATAATTTAATGCATGAACATCAAATGTAGTAAATTCGATTCAAGTTTATCTTGAAACATTTCTCTGAGCAAAAATATATTTACAAGTTTTTTTAGTTGGATGATATTACTATTTCTTTTTAGATCGTAATGTCGAGGGAATCTTGAAATTTCTTATCTCGAGAAATAATGCCCAGAGACAACTGATTGTGAGGGAATTCTTCAGAAGATACAGGAGGGTAGGTTCACTATTTTGTAGTTGTAATTAAAGTGCCATTGTCACCCAGGATTCTTTGCGGGCATGCTGCAATTTCAGACTGTCTGAAATTCAAATTTGGCCTGAGCTGAAAATATGGATCTGCACACAGTAATTGAACGGACAGAAGAAACCTTTTCTCTCCTACCTAGGACCTAAAATCTGGAACAGTATACACTCTGACCTAAAATCTACTAAGAATGTCAATGGTTTCAAGCATATGATCAAGGACAAATTCTTGAAAGACCTCCAAAATAAAGAAAACAGCTTGAACTCGCAACTACGGTATATCCCGTGAACGGAAATTTTACAATGTTTTAATGACAGTTACTCCACCTCATCCCCTTCCCCAATTCGATCTAAAAGGCCTGTTTTTAGTAGTAGTTTTGATCGTAAAACCATGCATATTTTGTTTTTAGGATCTCGTCGATGATTTGCGATTTCTTACTGGACAAGACATGGAAGATTTTATTCTGGGTTTGATGCTTTCACCAGAAGTTTATGATTCATCCGGCGTCTATGAAGTGTGGAGCGTATGTCTTTTATTTTAGCCAAGTCTCCGGAAAAATACCTCTTAGGCCCAGTTTAAAACATCGTTTTTGCCGTGTCAAATTTGATAGATACTGCGAAAATCTTCTATGTGTCAATGAAATTTGAAATGAAAACGATGTTTAAATAACCTGCCATTTTGAATAGATAAAACGGCAGGAGTTCACCAGCTCTGCCGTATCAAACGGCAGAAAAACGACTTGATTTAAACATCGTAATTAATCAATTCTAGGGAATGGGCCGCGGTTTTAAAACTGGCCTTCTTAGCCATATTAATTTCAATCCGACACGGCAAAAAAATGATGTTTCAACTAGGCTATTCTAGAAAAGGATCTTAATCGAACAATATTTAAATACATTTTCAAAAATTTTCGAATGTGCACAATGGTTATGGAAGCTCTAACACCACTCCATCGAACCTCTCGCATAAAAAGGATTCAAATATCGCTCGATCCAAGCTCTGTCGTAGAATAGCTAAAACGTCCATACATATTTTCTTCTGGTTTCTGGTTTGGAAAAATCGTTCTTTAGGCCAAAATACTTTTTCTTTCGACTTCATCGTGAGTGAGAGAACACAGTCAGATCTAATAAGATTGATTTAGCTCCTTTGCCTATTTTGAACTGCCATAAATCTCTCTTCCTCGGCACTGACAGCCTTTCTCAGCCAGCCATATTTGTTTGTTGCAAGTTTTAAGTGGAGCTGGATATTGGGAACATTACGTGGGGCAATTTGCGCAGGAGAGATAGTTTGTTTTTGACAATGGTGGTTTTAGCTTCACAGCATACACAGAAGACTCAACTACGAGAAAATATGGCCGAGAGAGGCTGTAAATGCCATGCCATGGAAGATTTTCGGCATTTCTTGATAGGCGAATGAGCTAATTTAGTCTAATTTGATCTGATTGTGTTCTCTCACTCATAATTTCGTGTGAAGGGTTAAGCCTGATACAGTGACGGAGCTTTGTAAGGGGAAGGTGTGCCCACCAATTTAAGAAGAGTTGTGAATCAAAATCTAAAGGGGCATTTCCTGAAAATAAAAAGGGCACTTCTTTGTTTATTTCAAAATCTTGGGGGGGGGGCACGTGCCCCCAGTGCCCCCCGGTTCCTACGTCTCTGAATCAAAATTGGAGTTAACAATCTTCTCTCGTGATTTCGAATTGTGTTTTAAAATTAAACAGCTCCCAGTAACAATCACGTCTAATTCGCCCTTCATTTGCAACTGTTCTCAATTTTATGACAAAACTTAACAGTATCAAACACTGCAAGCTTAGTTTGTTCGCAAGATTAGTTTGTTTGGGTTAGGACAAATGGTATTATTGAGTTAATCATTATCGTTATATTTTTATTTACCTAAGGATACTGCATGTTGATAACATTTTTTGTTTATGCAGGCTAAAAATGAGGCTGGCGAGGAAGATGCAAACGCTGAATCATATAATGACACTATCACAGAAATCTTATGTACACGTGGAAATGATGTAAGTTTAATTCTTTTATATTTTGTTTCTTTTATGTTTTATTTCTCTTTCTTCTTTTTTATCTATGAATTCATTTCATTTGTGAATTCCTGGGTGTATTCAAGCCACTCATCATACGATTAGTAAAACAGTTGTTTCTTTTTGTAGGAATGTGCTGTAATCAAGAGAGCTTATACGGGAAGTATGTACTACTTATGTGATGCTGTATCAACATTTTTTATTAAGCAAAAGTCTTTCATTGATCTCCTTTAAAAACTATGCACTGTGAAAGTATATTGTGGCAAGAGCATTGCAGCACGCCGACAGGGCCTCTGCAATATGTTATCTGCAGCATATTACACTTTTTATTGGCTGTAAGCTCGACGGTTTTGGCTTAATCTCAATGCAATGTAACCTGTGAAGACTACATGTCAAGGCAGGTAAGAAAGCTTATGTGAACTTTTCCAATGCGTCATTTGAAGGATTTTGACTGTGTTTTGCTAATTACAAACAGATATGCTAATGATAAGTTGAAAATGTCATGATGATATAAATAAATCGCCAAACCGTAAACAAATCTGATAACATTGCACGAGGCCATTGTTCTCCATTGTTTTCTGCAGTTTGTTTGGTGACTTCACCCAAGCCACCAAGAAATGCTCGTTAAATTTATGTCCAAGCAGTCGTAAGAGATATGAATATTTGGATTTTTCGTCTGTGAAGTGCAAAGATCTATCTTCAAAATGATGCTTTTATTTTCGAAAAAACAGGTAAACGTCTGTGTGATATTGCCCATCAAAAACTTTAAAATCACTGTTTCGACCGAAATTTGGAGACGGAGCCCCTTTAAGACTGATTATTTATACTCATCGATCAATACTTGATATTGGGAAGGGACCTATGAGATGATTTATCAAAATATTAGCTTGTCGTAATTCTTAGCTAATTTGACTAACTAACGTAACGTATTTTGCCATTTGACAGATAATCAATTTTTATTTTTTGAAATCTAGTTTTTGGAAGAGACTTGCAAGATGATTTAGCAAGTGTGACTTCTGGATGGATACAATTCCTGTTAAATCGAATCTTGAAGGTATCTATAAAACTTTAACCTAAAGTTAGATTGTGTTCGTTTATAGATTCGAATCAGTATTCAAAGTCTTTGTAAGCAACAGATTTCAAGTCTACAAGAGACCTGTACTGAAAAATTACAAGAAATCCTAGCGAAAGGGACGCAGTTTTGCTGCTGCAAGTTTTTTTCAAGAAGAGCGTTTAGTTTCACCCTCAACCTCAGTATGCTTAGCAAAACATCCTGATAAGGTTTGTCAGGATTTGGTTTTCAAGGCAATTTCAAAATCAGTTTGTGACAACAAGGATAGATTTGACTGCCACCGGAATTCAGAGCGATTAGCGATTGCAGATAAAAGAAATCCTCTCAACCGAAATCTCAAAATAGAAAACCCGTAGAAGTTTGCGTCAAACCAGTGGGGCAAACTGTCACCTTGTGCACGCTAAAAGTGGTTTTTGAGAGATATCATGAGTTTATAGCGAAAGAAGAATGATACATCTAAAGATCTCCCTGGCGGATTTTGTTTATTTATTTCAGAAGCCGGGCATTTAGGCCCTACATATGCGAGAATTGCAATGCCTTCTGCTCGGCTTCTTAATCAAATAACAAAATCTGCCGAGCATTTTTAAAACCGATGCTATTATTTTACAACATCTGTCCTTGTCGTTTGTGAAATGATTTCAGCCAATTGATAGAAAGAAATGTGTTTTTTACAAATTTACCAAGATCTTCTCAATTAATTTTGTTTTTAATTTTCAGTGCGAACGAGATGAAGGGGAAATCGTTGATGACAAGTTGGCTCAGAAAGATGCAAACCGATTATTTGAGGTTTGCTGTTTTCATTTTCTTGAACCCTGCATTCATTAACAACAAAATTAAGATCATAACAATGTTAAGTTAAACTCTTTTTGCAATCATGAAATAAATTTCAAGAATCCACAGTTTATGAATGTCTACAATGTAGTGTCAACCGCAAGTCTTTCACTCTTCTTGCTTAAGATTTAGAAATTTGATGAAATTGCATCCTCAAACGAATTGAAACATTAAATACACTGTAATTTTGAATTTCAGTCAGTTACCGATTTCAGTCAGGTAAATTCTATAGTACATTTGAATATTTCTACCATTAAACTATATATTTGCCGATAACATTGTCTTGATATCCAGGGAGCCGTGACCTTTCAAACGGGGATTCTTTTTTCTGACTCACCCAGTAGCTCGCGAAGTTTTTTGGGTCACCCTGTAACTCTTTAAGATTTGACAGTCATGCTAATCTGAACATGATGTTTGTCTGAACATTATGTTTGCCTGAACATGATGTTTGTCTGAACATGATGTTGGTTTGAACATCATGTTTGCCTGAACATGATGTTTGCCTGTAGATGATGTTGGTCTGAACATGATGTTTGCCTGAACATGATGTTTGTCTGAACATGATGTTGATCTGAACACTATGTTTGCCTGAACATGATGTTTGTCTGAACATGATGTTGGTCTGAACATTATGTTTGCCTGAATATGATGTTTGTCTGAACATGATGTTTGTCTAAACATGGTTTTTTGTTTTGCAGGCTCATTCAAGGAAATTACTGGATTATGACAGTTACATTGAGATTCTTACAATGAGGAACTTTGCACAATTGAACCAAACTTTCAAATATTACGCACAGGTAAATGAAACTATCATGGTGAACACTTCTTATCTTGGAGATTTGGTGAAAACACTCAAATCAGTCAAAGGCTAACTTAGATGTGTAAATTTTGTTTGGTAACAGCAATCAACTGGAATTGAACGTGCAATTCTCGTTCCCATGGAAACCCCTTTCAAGCATTTTTCTAATTTCTGGGTCTATTAGATGAGTGCTTTTGCCAAACAAATTTTTCACATCTTAGTTAGCCTTTGAATGTTAAATTAACATTATAAGTTTTGAATATCGGCCACGTACTTTTTATTCCACAGCCCATCAAACATTTTAACTTTGTTCGACTCGCCTGGTACAAAGATAAAAGATACAAAGATCGTTCTCCGTCACACCAGGCTTCTTTATTGCTTCGTTGCACTGAAAACTTTGTCTTCATTGAGCTATCTTCTATCTTAAGTTGAAAATGAAATATACTGTCTTATGACTTGTTTAATAAACAAAGAAGATAGGGAAGAGCTTTTTAATGCTGCATTTCAACGAAAACCACCTTTCAGATTCAAGGATGATAAAAAACGATTTGAATTTTGGATGCAAACAAACGATAGACAGCTGTCATTTGTAACACCAAAGTTTATTAAAAAATGCCTAGACAATGTGGACCAGGTGAGAAAAAAAATTATTACATCCGAAGTAGCTTTGATTGAATCCGTATTTTTATTTTTCGTTTTGTTGCTGTTCGTATATTAGTATTAGTTTCTGTTTTTTTTATTCTTGTAATAGCTGTAATTAGGCGTACAAATGAATTTTTGTATTAGGCTGCTATAAGAATGGAAAATTCATGTTCAACTTCATTGCGTTGTCAATAGAACAACTGTCTTATAGTTTCAATTTTTTTTATCATTTGTCCCTTTTTAGATCACTGGAATGGATATCCTCGAATCCCTTGAAGAAGACATTAGTGGAGATTTTCTTGAAGCTCTCACTGCTATTAGTAAGCTTTCACAAAAATTTATTCTTCAATCTCTCTTTTGATCTCAATTCGAATTTGGGTGTTGAATGCCAATTTTCTGAAACATGCAACACACGGACAGTTTAAAGGGGCTCCGTCGTCAAACAGCAAACAAATCCGTAAACTCGCACGTGTCGTGGATTATCCATTGTTCATCCATTGTTCTCTGCAGTTTGTTTGGTGGCTTCACCCAAGCCACCAAAAAGCGACCGTTAAAAATCCATTTATATCCGAGCAATCGTAGAAATACGAAAATCCTGTGTGATATCACCTTTCAAAAAACTGCAAAAGTCATCGTTTTGTTTACATTTTGACGACGGAGCCCCTTTAAGGACGTCAAATAAACTTCAAGAAAAGTTCTTGCGCACTGTCGATTTTACTGTCTTTTTTCCACGACTGGTTACAATTTTGAACAGAATGGTGATATCTTCAATGTAGATTTCCATGATTTTTATGAACAGATCTGTAGATAGTATGCAATTTGAGCTGTGACATTTTCCGATACAGATTGGTTTAATTTTGCTCAAAATTTATTCAGAGTAGGAGCTCGTGATGTTTTGGGAAAGCTGGAGATGTGTTTAGCAATTACAAACAAGAAGCATTTGTCCACATGAAATCATTGACTTTGCCAAATGACGAGATTTGTTGCATTACAAGCATTTCTCTGATGTGTTATCGTCAATGCTTTCCCATTTAATAACAGACCTATTCGCAGAGGCCTAGGATGGAACGCTACTTGTCTGGAAGATGGCGGATGAGCTGCGAGAGGGAATCCTAATCCTCTTCTTAATTCAAATGCTGAAATGCAATTGCAATGGGCGAAGTAATGCAAGAAAAGCTGAACTTAACTCTGTTTTATCTCTGTTGTAACTGTTGTATTTTCATTTTTAGTTTGCAATGTCAGAGATGCACCAATGTATTTTTGTGAGAGAATATACCAAGCAATGGCATTGCATCCTATGGATGACAAAATGCTTGTTCGCTGTGTTATTACGAGAGCAGAGGTATGCAAGTTATACCTGAACTTTTACATATATTTTATTAAGTATTAAAGTTATAAGATATTAAAACGATTATTGGTTCACAAACGGTCTGAATCACTCAAAAACACTGATGAAATATGTGAAAGATTGAGCTAGGAATAACAAAGAGATATTGGTTACTATTCCAAAGCCATAACTCTAACCAGCCCTAAAGCATGGTTTTCATGAATATTCAACAACTTTCCTCCGTTAAAGAGGCCTTTGCAACTTGCATCTCTTTGTTGGCAGCCACGTTCATGGACCATGAAAATTGTGACAACAAAGAGACCGCCAAAGGATGCATTCACAAAGCATGCCGGTTGAAAGACCCCCTTTAAGTTGGAAATGACGAACATTTTTGTTTCTTTCAAAATTTTCTTATATCTCAACACAATTTAATTACCATTTGCACTCCCTTCTTAAAACATTTGAAACCTATGCTGCTAAGAAGAAGCCTTAACTTACCAAATTAAGGATATATTTTATTGCTATCAATTCTGAAAATGGTAGACTCGGCATTTTACGTTTGCTTGATTCTCAAAATCTCAAAACAGTAGGTATGGTAGCCTGTGTGCAGACTTTACTTTCCACTGCGAAGGAGAGGTTCCGCCTTGGCTCTCCTTCGCAGTGGAAAGTAAAATCTGCACGCAGGCTATAGGTATGGTAGGTTTGGAAAAGCTTCTGAACCTCCTGCTCCAAAAGACAAGGTTAAGCAGACTTTGGAGAGATTCTCTCGTTTTCATTGGCGAATTTTCATTTTTGTTATACACAATCTAAAAATGTACAATTTAACAAAAACACATTTACAGAGAGGATACCATTGGGAGCATCATAGGTATGGCTACCCTAAATGATCTTACCAAATAACAATACAGATACTAAAGGCTACACCAAAGTTTCTGTTGGTCTCTCCTTAGGTAGAACCGGCTTTATCAGAAGATATGACGACACTGCTGCTTGGATTAAACATTGAAAATTGACAGATTTTGGTATGGTCTTTAGTAACATGGTAATTTTTATCAATCACGCACACCCTACAGCAACAAAGCCAACCAATTTATATTCTTTCTCTTTCAGAATGACTTGAATGACATCAAAGCGACATTCCGAAGAACGTATGGTCGCTCGTTGTATAATATGGTGGAAAAAGAATGCACCAACAAGTTTAGACCTTATCTTTTGGAAATAATTGGAAAAGGACAAAAAGGGAAAAAGAAGAAGTCGAAAATCTGGAATTTTATTAACTGAAAAAGTAATGATTAAGAACTGCCCTGCCCTGCACTGCCTGGCTACATCCTAGAGTTAATTCAGCCGGTGACTCGTGAAAGGTCCCTTTGTTTGAAAATTGTATCAACCAAGGTGTGCTTTTTGACCAAACAAAATGTGTCCAAAAGCTGCAAGAAGACTACACTAGTTTATGTTTTGTTTCAACTGAAAGAAAACAGCTGAGAACACCTGACGATACCTGATGTTTTAAGGTTTTGATCTCATATTCTAGATCAGTTTCTAGCCATTATCAAAGTCTGCCTTCTTTTGAAATTTAACATCATCAACTAAGCCGATTCTTTCTCAAATATGCAAGATTTTTTGTCAAATACAACTTATAATTTGTTCCGTCTGTTAGCCGTTAAAAGAAATCTTTCTACAAAAAGAATGCCAATGCTATCCCTGTTATAAATTTTCAAATGGTGGGACTTTTTTGAAGCACACGGTAAAAATTACACAGTATGGTCAAACAGTAGCCCATTAAGCGATCAAAAGACTGTATTGGACTTTTCTAAAAGAAACTCCTTTTCTAATTTAGTTTATGGAGGTCAACTAATTTCATAGTGTGTTCTACGTTTGAAATTCAATTAGTTGAAGATGTTAATGTTGAAA
Organism: Aurelia aurita complex sp. Pacific; assembly: GCA_004194395.1. Lineage (NCBI taxonomy): Eukaryota > Metazoa > Cnidaria > Scyphozoa > Semaeostomeae > Ulmaridae > Aurelia > Aurelia aurita complex sp. Pacific. Next base: position 237,281 of record REGL01000340.1, on the reverse strand, counting down.
GTAACATCGTATATGCACTTTTCTTGAACCTTGGTTGTAGATTATATTGTATAAAGTTCATTAGTTTTAAGGTACATACGAATAGGTCACATGTGAAATTCAAATTTATTAGTTGCGTGGAAATTCAATTCAATTAGGTGTGTTAGGTGCAGGGAACCGATGCAAGCTGTGGTGGGAGCCATGACCAAGATGGCAGTGACTGAGGATAGTGAGTAAGACACGACAGAGACAAAAACTCACCTGCCCAGCCACATTAAAACTTTATTCAAAGCTTCTACCATCCAACTGAACCATATACCAAGTGTCTTTAAGGCAGGTAAGGTATCGTATCTCTGAATACGTGGCTAGGCCCATCACAAAATAAAACAAAAAAGAGCGTGGAAATAAATTTAAATTGAGTCACGTGACCCATCCGTATACGCCTTTCTTTAATTCACATCTACCATAGAAATATCTAACTATTTGAGATGAAGATCGTTCTAAGGTTGAAGTTGAGCTGCAAAGTCTTTTTTTTGGTCAGGCCTTAAGTATCTTACCGCTTTAATTCTATACAGGATCGTCAAGCTCAAGACAGTGGTTGAAATATCATATCGATGATTGAATTGTGAAATAGGGCATCATTAGATAATCATGGGACGAAATTGTTTTTTTCTGTCGTCCAGTCAATAAACCCGCTGAAGGCCTTCAAGGTCTCCAGCTCAAAATATCTTTTAGATACAGGACTCATTCGATTGTAATAATGACGATAATAATAATAATACAGATATTTGGAGAGGAAGGCCTCAGTCACTCGAGAGTGCTTTTCATGATGATCCTCTAAAAAATATCAAGACAGAAAACAGCTTTCCTTTAAATGTGACGGGACCTCTGGTGGTTTTGTAAAGAAGATCCCTCTGCGATTGGGGGAGTATCTTAGGGACTGTTCATTATTTATAAAGGGGTTGGCACCGAAGAGAAATGGGTTGGGTAAGAGAAATTTTCTAACAAAAGGGTTGGGTAAATATTCTTTCATGTAATTTCAAGGTTTGGAAAACAAAATTTTCCCACCAATTAATACCAAATGTTTAAAGTCCAAAATTATCAATATCATCATAGACATCATCAACACCATCCATTTCACTTTCACTTTCTACTCTGTTCATCTTTGTCATCAATAATTACAGTATTGAATTTACAATTTACATCGTTTGACATTGAAACCTTNCATAGACATCATCAACACTATCCATTTCACTTTCAGTTTCTACTCTGTTCATCTTTGTCATCAATAATTACAGTATTGAATTTACAATTTACATCGTTTGACATTGAAACCTTGTTTAAGGTAGGGGTAGGGAAAAATTTTTTCAACCTGAAAATTGTTGGGTAGATGTTTTTGCTGTCACTTTTAGAGTTAGGTAAGAAGATTTTTTGGACAGGAAAACATTTCTCTTCAGTACCAACCCCTCTGTAAATAATGAACGGTCCCTTACCAGATCAACTTTACTTGAATGAAATAATTCACACTAGTATGTGTAACTTTGTTTCAGCTGAACAAGATTTTGATAAATACTGGCTGCAAAGTAGATGCTGTTTTTATGTGGCGACGCAAATTTTGTTCTCCCAGATTTCCGATGACCTATAAGGAAAAAGCATTGATTCATTTTGAAGCGATTGAAAAAGACACCCAACAGATTTCTTACATGTGATTTACCGCACATCAACGACCAAATGTGCCTTAGACAACCCAACTTCCGCTGTATTGGTTGCAAATCGTAACACTAGCTAACCAACTTCAAAAAGTTTTGCTGCAGGCTGACTACGCACTAACGAAGTCAAGTTTGTTATTGGAATCTCTTGCAAAACTGAAGTCATTTGGCAGAGAATTGGAGAAGTGTTTATCTAACGAAAGAAGGTACTGTACACTTAAAAGTATATTTATTCGATGATTTTTTGGTTAATAGACAAAGACAAAATCGGCTAGGGTTTGTTTTTTATTTATGTGACCATACCCTTGGGAAGCCTAAGTATTGTACTACTTTTTGGATTCATGGCGCGAAATATGTTAAAGAATTCAGAAGGTGTTTTATCAAGGGATTGATTACCTGACTTGGAGATGGTGTAAACAAACCTTAGCCGATCTGTCCATTCCTAGTTACTTTTCCAGCAAAAGACAGTTTGTGCCTCCCTCTCCACAATGTCCCACATGAAAAGTTTCAAGTGAGTCAATCTGTTGAAGATAGGCGCTGTGCTGCATAACGATCTGCAATATTTTGTTATTGTTGTAGAATTTTACTTTGATAAGCGATAGCGAAGCAGAAGAAATAGCACTACCTATCAATTCGATGCTTCGAAAAGCGAATCGTTCTCTTCAATCAACGTGTGTAGGTTTGAAAGCTGTGAGTCAATTCGTCGCAAAAGATGATTATTTTGATCAAATGGTCAAATGATGAATTTACTGTAATGTTTTTTCATGCTGGTGCTTTCTTTATATGTTGTCTTCCTTCGTTGATTACTGTCTTCATTTATATCTAATTATTTTAGAAGAAGGTCTAACTACTCAAAGAAACAATCATCGATTTGGTCGTTCGCCCTTTTTTCTTTTCCAGTGCTGACTAGCTTCGCCCACAGAGACGTAGGAACCGGGGGGGGGGCACGTGCCCCCCCAAGATTTTGGAATAAACAAAGAAGTGCCCTTTTTATTTTCAGGAGGTGCCCCTTTAGCTTAATGAAAAAGAGCCCTTGAAGTGTCGTGCCCCTCCAAGTTTGAGAGGCTTCCTACGTCCCTGTTCGCCCACTTGGGCATCTTCAGAGCAACTGAAGAAATTTAACAAGTTAACCTATATTCATAGCAGAAGAGTTTGATTAACAATTTCATTAGTGTCCATAGAAGGTCCTTTTGGTTTTTCGTGTCTCATCCTTTCGAGGTTGTTTCTTGCTGGAACAAAAAGGTTGTGTTTCTTGTAGTGCCTTCTATAAGGACAAAATGATACTTGTAAATTGATTAACCTTATCGGGACATACAGTTTGCTATAAATAGAGGTTGATACTTTGAATTAATCAGTTGCTCTGAAGATCCCCTAGTTGGCCAAACTAATCAGCACTACAATAAAGAATAAAAAAGCGCAAAAGACCAAATTTATGCCTGTTTTCTTCGATTGTTTAGTCCTTCTTCAAATGTNACTGAAGAAATTTAACAAGTTAACCTATATTCATAGCAGAAGAGTTTGATTAACAATTTCATTAGTGTCCATAGAAGGTCCTTTTGGTTTTTCGTGTCTCATCCTTTCGAGGTTGTTTCTTGCTGGAACAAAAAGGTTGTGTTTCTTGTAGTGCCTTCTATAAGGACAAAATGATACTTGTAAATTGATTAACCTTATCGGGACATACAGTTTGCTATAAATAGAGGTTGATACTTTGAATTAATCAGTTGCTCTGAAGATCCCCTAGTTGGCCAAACTAATCAGCACTACAATAAAGAATAAAAAAGCGCAAAAGACCAAATTTATGCCTGTTTTCTTCGATTGTTTAGTCCTTCTTCAAATGTACACTATATATAATCATTCATTTCTCAATCACCATCTATTTTAGACGAGAGTGAAAGATGAAATTGTCCATTGTGGCTCTGTTGTCTCTGCAGGTACAGATAACTTCATTGCTTCTCTTGAGATAAATATCATAGGGATCATGTTTAAGTTTCATACAAGTTTTTCTCAACTTTTCAAATGAGCCTTTTTTTCACTTTTTGAATCCAAGTGAATTCTTCAAATGCTGGCTGGCAAATGCATCACAAGTTTCCAGAATCATCGTCTGCAAACTTTTCTCGGTTTGCGTTTGCATTTAGTTTGTGACTGTGATAACGTACCCTTGTGACAACTAGCCCCATTCTCCCTTATCCACGTAATGGCATTTAGAAATAACATCTCACTGTTTCTGTTCCAGGTTGCCTATGTGGTATCAAAAGGCAGTAAGTTTTAGTTTTCCTTGTAGTTTGTCACTGAATATTGGTCATGAAATGAATAGACTATCTATCTGTCGCCAGATGCATTTACCCCATGGATAAAAGCATTGAGCGAATATAGGTGACTGTTTCTTTGTATCAAAGTTCCCTGCAAGTATTATGGAAAATACTATTGATACCTAATTTCAACCCCCTTGCTCAACTCAAAACCATAGCTATGTTCCCTGAACCACTGAAAATACACAATGTGTTTTTAGGACAAACTGCTAATCAGAAACTCCGCTCCCAGCTTGCTAAAATAAGAAACTCCAGTACTGGGAAAGTTATTTATGCAACTATTTATTTTAGTGAAGGAAATCCCTAGCATCTTTTTTTTTCATTTTCACTTGTTTCCTGTATAATATTGCTCGAAAGTTGCTTTAGTTGAGGAAAGGCTTCGTATAAAACTTTGTTTTGAAATGTTCAAGCAGGCATAAGAACAAATTGTTGCAAATCGTATCCTACTGATCAAAATTTGCACGGTCTGCGATTGTCTTTCGTGAAGCGAGGCATTGAGGTTTTTTTTAAATGAAAACCAAAAACAGCTTCGCTTTACGAAAACAAATATGGCTGTTGCAGATTCGAATCAGATCGCCTAACGTATCTGTAATCGTTGTTCTGTCCACCCTTAGCCTGTCGACCACCTGTGAAATGTGCCGCAAACGAAACACAAATCTGCTTCATCTCTAACTGCACCAACTGCATCTGTCAACCAAAGTGTCCTATCGTCCGCGCCTGTCCTAAAAATTGCAAAGTCAAAAGGGACAAGAATTATTGCCCTATAAACTGTGAATGTTCGGAGGCTGCTATTGGATCTAATCGCGGGAAATGCCCACGAAAGATGTGTAGGAAGAGATGCGTGCATGGATATCGCAGAAACGCAAATGGGTGCATGTTATGTTTGTGTAAACGCCATGGGAGACGAGTCAAGTGCCCAACAAGGAGATGCAAACGACGATGTAAATATGGTTACATGAGAAGAAGGGGATGTACTTCGTGCCGATGCAAGAAACCAAGGCCACTGAAGAGGAAGAAAATTACACAATTTTATCAGCATCAATAATGTGAACACCATCAGTTTATCGAAACTATATTCTTTTAGTTATTACAACACTGCGTGGATATTAATGCTTTATGGTGTCACTTTGAAGTATTTTATTACCCTTCGTTATCTACACTACAGGATATATCATGATACTACCTTTACCATAACCCCTCTTGCCCCTCAAAATAATTTAGTAGCGATGAAAATATGCCTTGAGTTTCCTTGACAAACTGTAAAAAGTTTCTCGAACAATATATTTCCAGTAATAGGTTTCTTAATTTTTTGTTAAATAAGAGTGTTAGTTTCTCATAAAAATTTCTTTGAAAAAATTTGTGTAATCTGAAATCTCTCACTTGCAAAAAAACTCTTTGGGTTTCTTAATGGGCGTAGGAGGTAGGGGCAAGAGGAATGGCAGCCCCATTGTTGAAAAATTTACAAAAATCGGTCATATTCGAGCAAAAATCTCCCTTACACGTATTTTTTTATGAGAAACTAAGAATTTTGGCCAGTACTGAAAGTTTCTTAAATTATCAGATTTTGAGTACTCAGAGTTTCTTATGAGTTTCTTAGAGGCTCCATAACAATCTTCATGTTCACTACCTGTGCCCTCGTGAGCATTTCAAGGTTGTTGAAGCTTTTCCAATGTTTAGACATTACTCAAGTACCTTACGAGTAATATAATGCAGGAAACGAGTGAAAGTAAAGTAAAAATTTGCCAAAGATTTCCTTTATCAAAATAAATAGTTTCTTAACTTAGATATTCCCAGTACTGGAGTTTCTTAAATTTTTTGGCGATCTGAGAGTTGAGTTTCTCATGGGCAGTTTCTTATAAAAAAGAATACGTGTATATGTTGTGTAAAATTCTTTTTATCGGGCAGGCCCCAGAGACCTTATCTCAAATATATTTTTCAGAATAAAGTTTCTCAACTTTTTGATGATCTGAGAGTTTGGTCATTCTCTCTGCTTGATTTAGGGCTGCCCGCCTGAGAAAAATTCCATTATTTTTGTGTATTTTGAATTTTAAAGTGCCTTCGCCCTCCCACTCCCAGCTCCCAGGTCTTCTTGAGTTTTTTCATAGTAATTAGCAATTAGCATTCACAGACATGAACACACATGGTTGAAGGATGGTTAAGATTTCTCGTTGAAAAACGTACTAAAACGTACTAAAACAACGGCTTTTTTAATTAAATATATTCATTTAGAGACAGGTTTATATGCAGCGTTTGCAAGGAACTTTACATAAGACATTTGCATATAACCTGATGTAATGAAAATGAACAGGTTCCATATTATAGAATTTATTTGAAGGTTTAGAATCTGTAATCAAATTTTCATAACAAAAAGATGAAATGTCATGACTATATGAAGCCTAATACACTAACGTGATATGACGGGAAAAGGCAATGGAGTTAGCGTTCATTCTGTGGTGAGTACGTTTAAAGTTTAAACGCAATTACTGTTAATATTCGCCAGGGCTTTTGTTTGTTTGTCTACTTATTTTCATTCGATCTTTACCTAGCTATACATATTTACAATTATACAACTATAATGTAAATATCGAGCATACAAATGTATCAATTAAGAAATTCAGAAATTAATAATATATATGGACAAGATTTACAAGATATCATTGAATTGACAAGCCTTACATTTACAGTTTGGGCCATCCCATTATTGCTTGATCATATTCTTGAAACTGTTTAAGGCTGATTAGTACTGGGGAAGATTATCACGAGAATGTTAATGTTGGTATAACAATTTGCAGCAAAATTATTGCAATGGCCGTTTTACAGTCTTTGAACATAGTACCACAGTCTGAAATTGGCATATGTGGAATGTTAAACTCTTGTCAGTGTCCTATCTCTTTCGGCGTATCGAGCTGGCCATCTCTACCAGTTTCCATGCTGGTATCAAAGTTTGCACGTTTCGTTTACATTTCAATGCTAACAGCTTTCACTGGTAAGCAAAAGCTAAAAGAAAGGATAAACTCTCTGAAATCTTTCAAATTAAACATTTCTCTTTCTCAGGATGACATCAATTCTCACAGCTAGCGTTGACTCAAGATTGCTTCGACTAAATTGTCATTCGTCAGCTGATTTCAAAGTCATAAAAGAAGGAGAAGTTCTACAAGGATCCGTCATAAGTACATTTGATCATTTATCATTTCAAGAGTGTAAAGCCCAATGCCTGTTTGATGAGAATTGTAAATCAATCAATTTCCAAAACGAAGATGATCAAATCTGTGAGCTGAATAGTGAGTCCGTTCCAGAAGTATCAGTGTTTTGCAAAACGATTTTTAAAAGAAAGGGTTGGACACATGCATCAACAAGCTACATCAGTCAACTGGTAAGTAAAGCTTGATCACATATCCTGCTTCTAATTTCTCAATTTAAGACTGCCATTTAATCAATCAATCTTAAATACAGTCATGTAAAGTAATTTCTTAATTTATTTCCAATATTGTTAGTTTTTAGTTCTTTCTGTTGTAATGTGTTTAGTTGTAGAGTATTTGTGTTGAATTGTATTTCGGATTGATTGATAATGAATGAAACTGAACTGAATAAAACTGAAACTTTGTAATCCTGAACGAAATTTCAGATTCTCTGTGGCAGCCGAACAAAGGGAAGATAATCTTTCTAGGGACACCATCTGCAACTCGACGAGGCTCCGTTACTTTTTGCTAAACATTAAATTTGTTGAACACATTTTTTGACAAGTGCTACAAAAAGGCGTCCTCTCGACTCAGTCTCCTTGCAAAACTAAGAGGAGACCTGGATATGAAAGCAGCTAAGGCTATATACCAAAGTATGATTTTACCAACGTTCACATACTGCGGTATCCTCCTGCTCTGCAACACAAGAACCCAATCAGAAAAGTTGGATTCCTTCCACAATAGAGCCGAAGCCATCGTGAATAGAAACTCGGTCAACAGAATCACACTGCAGTCTGTTACCAATGCCAACAAGAAACGAGCTTGTACCCTTGTCAGATCATGCCTAGATGATGAAGTCATCGATCCTTTCAGGAATTACTTCCAGCTGATAGAACATTCGATACGGACAAGAAACAGTT
>REGL01000340.1:211945-222451 GCA_004194395.1 Aurelia aurita complex sp. Pacific | reverse complement strand
TTTAGTTTTGTAAGTCACACTCTGATGAAGACACAAGTCAGAAAGGCCTCAGTGTGCTAAATATCTTGTCTTTTTTGCATCCGAACTTCTTTTATACAGTTTTCTGAGCAATGTTGGTTTTATGTTGGACGTGGTGCAGCGCAGCAGCCGCATCTCCGCAGCAGAGGGCAGGGCATGATGGCCTCGTTTTGATTAGGAGACTTCATTCACAAAATTTGGCGCGTAAAATGCCGCAGAAGTGCTCATGAAGAAAAAAGAGAGGGAAAAGGGAAACGAAACAAAATTCTTGCCTGAAATCTTGGTATTAAAGATTAGATGAAATGGCTACTTGGTTATTTAATAGAGAACGTATTCCACATGCTATTAAAGACCCAGGTTTGTATAATTATTGATGAAGCTTCTTCATGGATTTTTGAAAGCGATTCAGAGAGGGAGGAGGGTGTCTCGCGCTCTATTCAGTCAGGGCCTAAAATAAAAGCTGCCAACACTCTTCTGTGAATAACTTCTGACTGTCTGGGTGCAAAACAGGAGGGCTAAGCGAATGAAAAGAATTATTGATCGGTTATATCAATAATCTATTGATTGATTATATGCCCAAACCACACCAAAGAAGCCAAAAACTATTGCATTTCCAAGGTTTACAGTCCTGTTTGCAGAGTATGGCTCTTTTCGACAAGATCGAGGAGAAATTTCTTTTGTTCTCTATTGTCTTTTTGAGTGGCCTATTGAAATCTCCAGTGTGCTCTGCATACCTGTATGCCAGATTGCATTCTTTGATTGATATGACGGCGCGGGGAAGCTCATTTTGAAATAAATTCTGGCGCATCTGAATGTTGGGGGTAGTAGTAAATTGTATAAACAAACTGCCAAATGTGGCCTTTTTACAGAGTTATGGCACGGGTGCTGCTGGAAGCAGTCAAAGTGGCGCGGGGAAGATCTTCCCCGCGCACTACAAAGAATTTAGACTGGCCTGTATGCCATACTCTGCATACCTGTTGACAGTGATATTTTAAGGGGAATTTTTGGTTATGCACTTGCCTCACTTTGCAGTCTAGTAAAAATGGAGGATGCCAGATAACTTCTGCTGCAAATGGTTCCAATTTTTCCAAATGGCATAATTGTTTTCTATGGTGTGAATTTTTTTTCTTGCCAGGGGTATTTCACAAGAGAATAATTGATGGATTTCAATGCTACACACAAGATGAATATCAAATTCATGGAGAGATGGGAGTGAGTTTCTTTCTTTGATACAGTTGGACATGGCTCGTTTTGCGAAAAAGGAGTGTTGATTACATAAACCTGGCTGTAAATTCTTTTACCTCAAAACAGAAAAAACTATTTTATTCAAGAAATGATGGAACGTGCTCTGTATGTATTTGTGCAGGAAATGTTTGTTGACCCCCAGGCTGCCCGTGGGGGATTGTCAGGGTAGGAATTGAAGGAGACATAACAGCAATGATTTCAACGTTTTTTAGCATGTTTTCTTCTCTCAGGAGGATGAAGTTGCCCAGAATGATTTGGTATGCTCCTAAGGATGTCACTTGGATCCTCCCAATGAGATAAAGAGATAGCAGATACCAAAGCATGTATAAGTCATTGCTGTAAGGCAGGTGTAACATCGTCAAATGTAAGAGAAATTTTGTTGGGATTTCATGCCATTTGCAAAATCTTTATGACGAATTTGGAGACAGTGGCCATTTCAGTTGAACTGCTTTTTGCCTAATATTCATGACTTGCCACTGATATCTATACTGTATTTATTGTGACACTGGGGTAATGTATACTTTTGCATTTATTACAGATGGCTCTACCACCATTCACAGCAAAGTTCAGTAAAGGTATCCATAGTTTATCTACCTTGAGAACTCCTCCTTAGACAATCATTCTAAAAACAGATTGTAATGTTGACTTAAGTAATCCTTTAATTTTCATTGCTTTTGGTATGTAGATTGTTGATTTCATTTATTGTGAAAAATGTATTGTGTTTGTTTACTTGTTACTGTATTTAGGATGATTGTTGAATGAAGTGAAACTGAAAACTGAAAACAGGTATTTACTAGAATCTGTACAATTCCATATTTTGGCTTTCATAAAAACATGTTTAAGCATGTCAGAAATGTTGTGTATAAACTAAGACTCTGGTTACACTGTACTGGTACACCTTTTAATCCACAACAAAAGAGTAATGGGTCAGCCTCCCATTTACACCGTGTTCGTTATAACACTTTTGTTCATTCTGTCTACAGAAAAGATTGGTTCTCAAGCAGCGTAAGTTTGTGACTGATAAATAATGATTAGAGTTTGTTTTATTGAAGGTTTACTGTATGGACACCTTCTTGGTGTTGCTGATGAAGATGGAAATATACAGTTAATTGACTCGAGAAAAACGAAAACAAATTCCATAATCAAAGGTGACTCTATTTCATCAATTGCAGCTTTTAAATGGGCCACTTCAAGGGCAAAATATCGTCTATATTAGCATAACACAGATTCATCCATAGATATATTCTCAGCCTCTCAATGTATCCGCTTTTCTACATGGCATTTTCAGTACATTTGTTTGCATTGAACGGACCATGATTTGTCAGCTTTGCGGCAGTTTTTGTTTACAAAACTCATGGTAAACATGATAACAATGCACTATCAATTAATCTGTAGATCTCATTACAAAGTTTTCTCGTTTTTGTTTTGCTAAGTAATTTCCTATGTTTGAAAATTTGTAGGTTGGTCTGCTCATTCTAATGCAATCTTTGACATGGCTTGGATTGGCAATGAACCCAAACTCGTAAGTACCCTGTTGTAGTATCTACTTTTCACATTCCATGCAAGTTTCATTTGCTTTTGTTTCAAATTACAACTTATTTGAAAATATTGTAAGGAAACTTTATATAGAGTACCTTTTCAACATTTTGCATTTTTAAACAATAGGATTCTTAGGGACTTTTTACGGATTTTTCTTGAAAACAAAGGATTTTTGCCAAAATTGTACGAGATTTTTACAGAGTGATACAGCCCTCTTTTTCAGCATTGTGCATCCGTCAATATTTCGAAGCTTTTTTTCTTTCTATCAATGTTTCAAAATCTCTTTTCTGACACATCCTGTAGCAAGCCCAACTTCGAAACACCCCTCTGTAAAATGCAAGTACTTCTAAAGTCTTCTTGGTTTTAGATTTAGTGTTTTGGCACTTTGTTCAGGATTTTAAGAAGGTTAATTTAGCTCGTGAGGCTCATAAATCTAATATTGTTAAATATATGTTAAACTTTAAATGAAGAAAACATAACTTCCAAATTGTCTATGGTAAAGTACTAATATTGTTGGGAGTCTCGCAGTAACAACTCTAGCAAGGAAAATGATTTACATAGGATTTTTTCATAAAAACACAAAGACATTTGCCTGGTGCTGAAAGTTTCTTAAAATCGTCAGATTTTAAGTACTGAAAGTTTCTTAGCGGTTTGCTGGAATGTTCCTCGAATCTTTGTTACTTTATCCAAATGTTCCGTTGACATTTTATAGCCAATCGTTTGAAGCTTTGCTAAGCATTGGTCGAGTAATACCAAGTACTAAAGGGGAACTAATGAATGGAAATATACTCCAGATTCCTGGACATCAAAGGAAGATAAATGTGTCTCTTCAGTAGTATTTTTCCATTATTCAAGTTTCTTAATTTTTAGTGATCCAATAATTGATTTTTGTTCAAAGAGTTTCTCAAGATCTTACGTGTAATGAGTCTAGCGTCAAAATAAGAGTCTGTTTCACATTAGATGGCAACTTAGGTCTCGAAGATTTGCGATAACGAAAAAATACACATTAAACACTTCTATTTATTTATTTATTTGCGGACCTAAAATCTAATGAAAGACAAATGAAAGACAGACTTTCATATGTATTCATATTTCACCATTACAGCTAACAGCTTCAGGTGATCAAACAGCACGTCTTTGGGATGTTGAAAAAGCGGAAACTTTGGGAATATTTCGCGGCCATACTTGTAGCTTGAAGTCCATCAACGTTCAGTTTCGAAGTTCCTTTGTGTTTGCGACTGGAGCACGTGATGGCAAAATTATGATATGGGACACAAGATGTCACATGAAGAATGGTTATTATGGACCCACTAATGTTATCCATGGAGCTCATGTTCGTATTGAGAAGAATGCCATGCATGTTAATAACAGGAAAAGAAAGCCGAGAAGACCTTCAGTCCTGTCTTCAGTAAGACCGTATTTTTATATTCATTCTCTTGTTGATAGTTATTAAGATTCGTCTCAGATTTGATGAGATCTATGAAAAACATGAAATAGGTCGTGGAAAACTCTACCAGACGAATCAGAAAAATTGTGAGGTGCGTTTTATTGAAACTTCGTATATTCGTTGAGATCTGTCTTTTTGTTCCATAATCACAAGCGATTTTAGTAAAATGGTGTATCACAGTATTCTTAAACTAGCTGTTAACGATGTTAAGTTAGTGCAGCAGATGCTTTTATATTGCAATTCACGAATAATTAGAAATGTCCAAAAGGAATGCAAAAGATATAATGAAGAAAAAGAATGGACAATACATAATTTGATCTTAAACAAGCGAACACTTGCACCAAATCAAAGCATAACACAATAAAATAATAAAAAGTATGTGGAAATTCAAAAAGCCATAGGTCTTAATTTAGATTCATATTCATTCATTGTATTGGAGGACAAAAGGAAAATTCATTTTAATTTATATGAAGTGTCTAATTGCGGTCTGTTTGTACGATCTTGCATTATTTTCAGAATTGCAGCAATTTTTTAAATTTCTGTTTGTTTTGAGGTTGTGACGTCATCGAATTGTTAAATCGTATACCATAAAAGCCACAGACTTCTGCTTGCTACCATTTTGTAGACCTTCTCTCGTACATCCTTTTATGAGACGTAAAAATGCTGTAATATCAAAAATAGTAATTATTTCAAAAATGCTCTCTTGGGGATTATGGCAGTTTACATAAGTTCCCCTCGATCATTTCAGTTGTATGAATCGAGCAATAACGTTTTACGCATTTGATCTTAAAGTTTTGCAAAGATCCGACGCCTATTTGTTGGGGATACGAACAGGGTAAGTTGTGAGCCTCAAGGAATCCCCCAAAAAGGGCTCCAGATCACAAGCGCAGTAACGATTTACCTTACCTGTGCAATAAGCAAATTAACTGAAGGTGAAGTTGCGTTTTTCGGCGCCAAGCGCTGGGGTCGCAAAAATAGAGCAGACCTAATCGAGTCCGCGACCCCTGTCATGACGCTCAAGTGATGGGGTCCTACCGGGTATCGAACCCACTCCGCCTGACTGTTCTGGCTGCAAAGTCAGAGGATTACAACACTGCGCCACAACAAATTAACTTGATTGTCAAGAATAAGGGAAGAAACAAATGCAGCGATGCGCATGACAACGTGAGCCCCAAAGTCGATTCGCTCACAACAAAGCTGAAACACAATATATCAAAGCAAAGGGTCAGCACTTCATCTCCCCAACAACTATTTTACGAATATTTGAGATAATGAGCAGTCGAGATAGCTAGTATTAGTTAATATTCGAAACTAGAAAAAGCCCAGGAATCTTTTCTGTCTATCATTTTTCGATCATGAGCCTCTCGTTATTAACTTTCATTTTTCTTCATAGGATTCTAAGCAGAGTGTAACAGCGGTAGTTTTTCAAGATGAAAATATCATCATCTCTTCAGGGGCGTGTGATGGTTCCATCAAAATGTGGGATATTCGAAAGAATTTCACGTGCTTCAAAGAAACACCGCTACCATATCACGTGATCCCGTATCCGGACCAATCAGCTTCAAGAAAACATGGTAAGTTATCCTAGACTGATTATTTGACCCTGTGGTAAACCTTCAACGGAGACTCATACTGCAATAATAAAAAAGCTGACCCAAGTTTATGTACTCGTAAATCGAATCATGGTCGAATTACTGCTTGGGGGCCTTTTTCAACGGTCAGTCTTCAGAAATGAACTGCAATAAAACTCATGTCAAGGAGACAGTTAGTCCACAAAATTTATCATATATCCGAAGAAGACAGTTAAATTTACCTGCTGAGTGCAAACGAAATACTTCAATACGACGATCTCCATGGTACCAAGAAGACCATAAGTTACCAGATAAATCTCTAGCCAGCTTCTGCAGCAACCTTGTTCAAATGTAATCAATCGAATTAAAGCTCGACAACCATTGTTCTTTACCAAATCTCGCAATCTGATTGGTATAAGGTAATACCATATGTGTGTGAGGGCTTAAATAAAGTCATAAAAGTTACCTAAACAAGAACATGAAAACTGTCTTAAATCAGATGTCAATTGAAATTGCGATTTTGAAAAATTACTCATTCAAAACACTTCAGATGTTTTTATTGGTGGACATTTCACGTCACATCTAACTTGAGACGGACTCTAATTCCACTCTGCGTTATTATTTTGAGTTTCCTCATGTACGTTGGTATTATTGTATTTATAGATGGAGGGCCCATTGAAAACCAGCCTTTGCTGAAGGGAGACCCTCCCTTTAATGATTGAAAATGAAAATTTTTCGCGATCTGTTTGCAGGCTACAGTTCACTCGTTCTGGATTCAACCTCATCAAAGTTGTATGCAACCTGTATAAATGACGTAATATATGCTTACCAGTCCTCTGTTTTGCCAACGCAACCAATCGCAAGTTTTTATGGTCATCAGTCATCAACATTTTACATCAAATCGTCGCTCAGTCCTGATGACAGGTAAAAGTCAAATGAATTTTCGTTGTTATCATCATAACCATCATATATTATTTAAAGTACGTAGGCTAAAATACAATTTACATTATTGACAATTTGATTGAATAGAACTATTAAGATGAAAATACAGTTAAGCCCGAAATTATTCATACCTATGCCAAATTCTGAGTATTTTGCATCGTTCTATTTGAGGACCAATTTTACTGTGGCTGAAGTTTCGCAAGAATTTGATAAAAGGCTGAAACAAGTGCTACAAGAGACATTTCAAGCATCGGCGTAGGGGAAGATAAAATTTGGGGGGGCTGCCCGACAAAAAATCCATTGTTTGGGACATTTTGCCCGACTTGAGGCGGATTTCTGCCCGATTATGGCTGATTTTTGCAAATTTTTCTGACGTTGGGGGAGCTGCAGCCCCCCCTAGCCCCCTATCTCCTACGCCTATGATTCAAGGAATGAAATATCTTGTGAATTGGCTAGCAAATACAACGATTGAAAATACTCCAAATTTGGCATAGGTATGAATAATTTCGGGCTTAACTGTACATATCACAGGATAAAGACCTATGCTCTTAGGAACCAAACTTTCAGGATATATACTTTGCAGAGTGTACAATTGCATTTACTACCATTCCAATATCTCAGTTGTTTTTTAAAATAGGAAGGTTGTTTGATTGTTTTATTTCTTGTGGTAAAAGCTGCCACAATTTAATTTCAGTAGTGCACTCGCCACCAAAGGACGTGGTTTGTACGCTTGGTAGTTGGGCATCATTGCCATGTCTTAGAATCTAATAGCGACAAATACAGTAAATCCCCGCATATAAGAACTTACTTTTTTGAGAGCTAGGCTGAAAGAGGTTCTTATTTTAAAGGTACTAAGAAAAAGTTCAGGGTATAACGGTTCTTATTTGAAGAGTGCCTTGCGTAGGCCATATTAGAACCTCCGCCAACGATTTTCAGCCCTATTATTTGTTTTGGCAAGGTTATAGTATTTCTAATAACCAATGCTAAGCTTTCAAACAGCAGGGGAGGAGATTCAAACTTTAAAAGCCCACTGGGACCAAAATGAACTTAATAATGACAATCCAAAATCACCTTTGCTACCCCTGCTATAAGAACATATTTTTCATCAAACTGAANGTACGCTTGGTAGTTGGGCATCATTGCCATGTCTTAGAATCTAATAGCGACAAATACAGTAAATCCCCGCATATAAGAACTTACTTTTTTGAGAGCTAGGCTGAAAGAGGTTCTTATTTTAAAGGTACTAAGAAAAAGTTCAGGGTATAACGGTTCTTATTTGAAGAGTGCCTTGCGTAGGCCATATTAGAACCTCCGCCAACGATTTTCAGCCCTATTATTTGTTTTGGCAAGGTTATAGTATTTCTAATAACCAATGCTAAGCTTTCAAACAGCAGGGGAGGAGATTCAAACTTTAAAAGCCCACTGGGACCAAAATGAACTTAATAATGACAATCCAAAATCACCTTTGCTACCCCTGCTATAAGAACATATTTTTCATCAAACTGAAACATGTTCTTAATTACAAGGTGCATAAGTTAGGAAAAGCAGCCTCTAGGTTCTTATTTTTTTAGGTTCTTATATGCGGGGATTTACTATAGTCACCCTAACCCTAACCCTAACCCGGTATAATATAATTCTTCATTTCGAACATCAGGTTCTTACTTTCCGGTTCGGGAGATGACAACTGCTATGTGTTCAAAGTCGACGAGCCTCATCAACCCCCATGGGTCCTCAAAGGACATGTTGGAGAAGTCACGAGTGTTGCGTGGTGTCCCGCAGATATCTCGAAGGTAAGCATTTATTATCGTGCTTCAACTCATTGGGTCATAAAATCATGAGCCATCCTGTGATGATCGCAGAAACTGCATACAATGACATTATCGAGCAATCTGATATAAAGAATTGTTTGGATACATAAGCTTTTTGAAATGACAAATCGAGAGTTTATGCCAAAGGAACAAATACCAAGTGTTGCCTAATTTTGGGATCTGTTGTATGGCGCCAGGCGGGCTCAAAGTTACGGCAGTTTCTTTTCTGTCTTCTGTGATATCTATTAGGCTATTTTAGCAAGAACACGTGAGCGAGACGCCAGCAGAATTCTTTCGTTTGAGGATGTAATTTGCAAAGAGAAATCAACTTCAAAACTTGTGTGAATCTCCTGGGGCTTTGTGTAAGTTCTGTTATGAAATCGACAACCTGAAAAATGTACTGTTGAAGGCCGCTCACAAAAAATAGAACGTCGATATGGAAAGTAAAAACTATGTGAGCATATTCATAACCAAGGGACACACGAGAACATAAACTATTTTCAAGGAGTATTCCTCTTTATGAACAGCTTTTTTGAGATAAAAAGGCTGGAACATTGAAATGCTCCAAAAACCTCTGAGCGTCCCCGTCTTCGAAGACGTCCTCGCCTTGTTGCTAAAACAGCCTATTGTTTCAGGCATGCGTTCATCGTGCTCTGCACATATTTGGTGGATGGGGTAAAACCAATCCGAACAGACTGTTTCAAATCTTCTTATATCTCTTCAGTCTTACAACATGCGAATGTTTGGTCTGTTTCTCCGTGAAATGGAAGAAATAAACTTCAAGATAACGCTCTCATTTTGAAAAAATTATGAAGAATCGGTAATATGGCCTGCCTAAAAACTGCGAAGTTGCTATTTTGACAACTTTCCAGAGTCCAGGGCGAGATTCAAAAGTCCAGAAAAAGTCACAGCCTCATGGGCTGTGAGCTGGAAGAAGGTTTTGGTTTTTTGTGTCATATTTGAAGAAGTTTCAGCAGTTTATAAGAAACCTAGGAACATTTTTGCTTATGTTGGCCACAGCAACTGGTTCCGTTAAGGTTGAGGTTATAAACAACGCGAGGACTTCCAAAAGTGTGGCTTTTTTGATTTGATAAACTGAGGAAGGTTTTTCTAAGGACATTAGGCTGTTTTAGCAAGAACGTCTTCGAAGACAGGGAAGCGCAGAGGTTTTTGGAGCATTCCAATTTTCCAACCTTTTTATCTCAAAAGCTGCTCATAGAGAGGAATACTCCTTGAAAATAAATTTGTGTTCTCGTGTCTCCATTGGTTATGAATATGCTCACAAAGTTTTTACTTTCCATATCGACGTTCTATTTTTGGAGAGCGGCCTTCAAAAGTACACTTTTCAAGTTGTCGATTTCATAATAGAACTTACACAAAGCCCCCAGGAGATTCTCAACAATTTGAAATTGATTTCTCTTTGTAAATTACATCCTCGAACAAAAGAACTCTGCTGGCGTCTTCTCAGCTCACGTCTTCTTGCTAAAATAGCCTATTGGCATCCCCAGAGGAAGGTTCGACTCTTTCCTGGAATCTGCAGATTCACCAGGCCTAATGACTCAAACTTCGTTCGTCAAACAGAATCAGTTGTTAATGGCTTTCCTGTTCACTTTGCTGTGTCCAAACTTTGATATTTACGAGCTTGCGTAACGCCGTGGAGTAAGATGATGTCAATACTGTCAGCATATTTAGATATGCAGAGGCGGATCCGGCCTTTTTAGTCTATTTCAATAATCAATATTCATTTTTGACTATCATGAGGGAAGTAATGCGGTGAATATTCAGTTGCTCTTACTACCCTGAAGGAGCAAAAACACTTGAACTGATGATAAATAAAGGGAATCAACGCGGTTAAATTGGTCTTGTGCAACAAGGACAGATAATGTTACAATAGAATTCGCTACTTTTTATTGACACCTAGATACAAAGCAATTTG